>CANXYC010690904.1:0-50125 GCA_948193065.1 Aleurites moluccanus
CAGATATTGGCACTGAAAAGCAGAGAACCAACAGAATCAATTAATCTGAATAAAGAAACAGAAGGTTCTTGCAGTAATAGAAGTGAAAATAGTTCTGATATCAAGTTAGATATTTCAAGAACACCAGCAATTGATAGTCCTTTATCAAATCACCCAACAATTAGCAGACCTCTTTTCCCACCTTCATCAATAAGGCCAACAGCAGGGGTGGCTCAACTCTTCCAAAACAACAACAACAATAACTCCTCTTCAAGGCCTGATCACCCTCACCATCATCATCATCATCATGTCCAATGCCACAACAATAATAATAAGATTGATCAAATGGTCAAAGAAGAAAGTCTTAGCAACATGTTCTGTGGGATTGATGATCAATCTGGGTTTTGGCCATGGCTTGAGCAACAGCATTTCAATTGAAAAAGAATATTAATCAAATGATCGATATTGAAATTAATATATATACACTATATATATTATGATCAAGTTTGGAAATGTTTTTTCAAAAAAAAAATCATCAAGAGGGGTAAAAAGTACTATTACTACTTTATTATATATTTTTATCATAAGTCTAATGTTTTGGTACTTAATTAATTAGGTTGGTGTATAAATTAATTAAGTAGAAATATTAATATTAGTATTATATATGAAGTTGAAATTTCAGGTGGGTAACATCTTTTTACGATGAGGAATAAAGGGGTTTTTTGTGTCTTTTGAGTTAATATACCAATGTTTTTTTTTAGATGATGAATTTAGAGAGAGATATGAATGAATGGATGGATGGGTATGTTGTTGCAAGTGAAATTTCATTTTGCTAGTGATTGGTTGGTTGGAGCTGCCTAGCTATACTACTAGCATGGGCCATCAAAATGAAAAGGGATTCTCTCTTCCTTACAAATTTTTAGTTTTCTTGCTTTGGAATCACGTCTTTGTACTACTAAAGAGGAAAAAAAAAAAAAAAGCTTGCCAGTGCTTTCTTCAAAGTCTTTGCAATGATTTTTTTGCCCATTTCATCATTTTTGTACAACCAAAAGATGATGAGAGGAATATTATTTAATTACTCGACAATTACAAGTTATTAATAGAAACTAATATGTTCAGAAAAGGTTAAGAATAGAAAATGTTACGGTCTAATGTTATATTACGAAACAGAGTTAATTATTAATATACTAATTCGATTCAATTAAATTCTATTGAATTGTATATAAACGAAAAAAGAGAAGAGTGAAAGTGAGAGTATCGTGCACACATTCCAAGAAAGGAAGAAGACAAACAGAGGAAGAGAAGAAGAAAACAAAGAGAGTTGGAAATGGTCATTCTCGTGAAGGGGACGTTAGCAATGTTATGCTGACAAAGAAGGGAATGGGATCCAAAAGCTATTGTAATATTCGTAAACCCACCATTTGGAACTGACCATATATATATATATAATAATCTCTATATACATATACATGAATGAATTTGAATTCTTTGATTGAAGAAAAAAAAAATCATCATCATCATCATGCATGTGACCCACTGTCACCCACTCCCTAGTATCCAACACTCTCTCTAATCTTATATCCTCACTTCCATATCCTTACATTTCCTTTTCACAATCACTCTCTTCCCTTTCCTTTTTTCCCTTGAATGTGATGTATATCTTCTCTTTTCCACATTGTACCAGTTTTTGCTGCTTCTTCTACACACTACTGGCTAACTCTCACCCTCTCTTAAGGACACTAACTAACAAATTTCTTTTGAAATATATATACATATGTGAACATGTATTTTTATTTTTATTTGATTGAGTTCACTAGTAAATAATACTATTTACATGCTTAAATTAAAATTATTATTTATTTTCACAGCATGTTATTATAGTCAGGTGTGTAGGTCCCTTGTTGGCATAGATGCTTATCTATAACACTAGTCAGTCAGTACTTACCTTTTCAATATATATATATATATATAATCATGAATATTCATGCATGGATTACTTTCATTTGTCACTTCTATTATTTATGTGCGTAAACATCACCCTCAACTTGTATCAATTTACCCTCACCTATTGAACTATCTTTATCTTAATTTTGTTTCATTTTTGCACTTCATTTAATAAGCCAAATAAGATCAAATATAAAAAAAAAAACCACCCAAGGCATAAGAGAAAATCTTCTTTAGGGTATTCCTCCTCAACTTGACATGCAACTCAATTAAAGTAAATATAATGTTTCGTAAAAAAAAATTTCTCGTCTAAAACTAATTATTAATATCGCAGCTCCAACAAAAATAATTTATTCACACAAAATCGATCAAAAAATAAATAAATAAGAATATTTAAAAATATAATTCTTACTCTAATCACTTATTAATCGTATTTTTAACATATTAAATTTATTTAATTTTTTATTATAAATATGTCTTATCTTATATCATACATATATTGTTGTTATCTTATAGATATCATACATATATTTTTTCAAGAGGGTCAAAAAGAAATATATTTTTTTTCAAGAGAAAAAATTCATATGTGAAATAAACACTCAACTAATTAATGAAATTCCTTCTTTTCATTAGATGAATACATATATATTGCTTTAAACCATTTTATCAAATATATAATTGGCAAATA
Organism: Aleurites moluccanus; assembly: GCA_948193065.1. Taxonomy (NCBI): domain Eukaryota; kingdom Viridiplantae; phylum Streptophyta; class Magnoliopsida; order Malpighiales; family Euphorbiaceae; genus Aleurites; species Aleurites moluccanus. The sequence continues at coordinate 2,612 of CANXYC010690904.1, forward strand.
AACAAGAAGTAATATGTAATTTGACTTTCAAGAGAGACATTGTCACTTATGAAGTAATTAAACATTCCACTAATAAAACACTTTCCTTTCATGAAATTTAAGTTTGACCTGTAACTTTAGATCGTTTTATGAAGTATGTAATTAGGAAATAGAATAAGTGTTAACTAATTAGTTTATGTTTTTGAAACTGCTTAATACTTTAATTATTTTATATATATATATATATATATTTCATATAATTTATTTAAAATTTTTTACATCTTCATATCTGATATAAATTTTAGTATTATTAAGTTAAAAGTTATATATAATAATTCTACATTTTAAATTCATCTACAAATAAAAGACAAGCTTATTATGAGTTTTTTTTTTTTGGTAAACAAAACAAATTACATCAAATACAATATGGGGGTATTGACATCCCACAAATATCATAAAGAAGTAAGCTAGAAAGATCTTGAGGTCGATCTTTGAAGAAATATGTGTCGAGGACGAGCTGAAAATTCATGTGCGCTAACTAATTCATACAATAATTTGCTTTGCTATAAATATTTTGCACCGGAATTCTCCAATCTCTATTCATCAGATTATAAATTTGCTGATGAGTGTCTTTAAGGAAACAAAAAGATTATAAATTTATTATCATTTGAAGTGCATGTTGAAGAGCTTAAGTTAATATTCCTATATTTTTAACTAGTTAGCCCTTGAATAGAAGCAATATCTTTGGTAGATTTCAGGCTGGTTGGAGCCAAACTGTCATAACCGAATTAACTAGATTCTATTACCCAAATGACCCTAGCTATTGGATAAAAACAAAAACAAGCTAGCATATCACAAAATCTGCAAATCTTTTATATAAAACATTTTTTTTTAAAATTGACACCCTACATAATTAATAATTAATTGAAGATCAACCACACTAATTGATAGAATCTTCATGGGATCATGTGATGGAGATTATTTATTAGCTTTGGAAACATGGCTGGAAACTTTGGCATTTGATGACAGATTTAGATGCCACATAGAGTTTAAAAATTATATGGAGTGGCCAAATTGAAAATTGCTTAATTAATTAAGGAGTGGCCACGTGAATAGTGGAGTATAATTAATTAGTTAATTAAGCACTACCTAATATGGTGGATTATGATAACTCTAAAAATCAGAGAAATCCCAGCATGTTTGCTATTATTAGAACCAAAAAATATTAAGAAAACATGTGACAAGCAATAACATAATTATGTTTGAATTATTGGGTTTAACATATTTTTAGTGATCATGTTCAAGAATAAATAGAATTAATTATTTGGCAGATTCTGTCAACGGAGATAAATTATAGATTAAAAATATAATTCAGTTTCACTTAACATATACTACTAGATTTTGAAAAGGTGCCTTACTATGAATATATATATTTATAATAACTTTTTCTTTAATCTATGATGTGGATAAATTAATACTTGAGAGCCACTATTTATGTTACTAATCCAACTTGTTTAGAGCCAAGCTGGAGTGTAACTTTCATGAGTTGGAAAATAAATAAAATAAAAAATAAAACTCAAAAGCAACCAATTAAAGCAATGGATAATGGACAATTTATTAAATCAACTCAAGCATGTAAAGTGGGGATAAATAATAAATTTTTAATGTTCATCCAAAGGAATATTTGTAACCTGCAAGTTTTGGTTATTTAATTTTTCAGAAATCTAATTCAATTTAAAGTAGGCTTTCTTCTATATCTAATAAATATGATCTATTCGATGAAATCTTTCATGAAAAATCTCCATTCAAATATATGTACTTGCAATACCAGACATTAATATAACTTCATGAATACTTGATTAAAAAGTAAAGAACAAACTAAGTATTATTAGGAACATCATATTACTATTTAATCAAATATACAATAGTGCTTAGAATCAACTAGAGAAGTCTCCGAGGGGACACCCTAGCGGCTTAGCATCATGGCCTAGGACTTGGGTTTGATTCTCTGAGGTGTGTTGAAAAATTTATAATTAGTTGGTGTATTATGAACTTGACTTGGATTAGGAAATGTTTATGGACGACGACCACCTACTTGTCCTTTATATACTAGTGTAAATATAAAGAGATTCTATCTAATTTTAAAAAAAAAGTAAGAAAAATATAGAGAATGTCATGTGTCACTATTGATGCAATAGTTGGATCCAAACTCTGATGTGAATCTAAGAGATGAGGAGCGTAAGTTACTGTTTTTTTTATTTTAATTATTAAAAAAAGTTAAATGGTAAAAAAAAAAGGTTGCTTTTCTAGAACTAATAGTCAATTACCTTTTGCTTTTCTCATTTGAAATGAAATTCATATATTCATTGATTTTTTATCTTAATTATATATTAAAATAAAAAGATACCTTAAGACTTTATTTGGTTAAATGAAAGTGAAAAGAAAAAAAAAGAAAATTAATATATTTTTTAATTAATTAAGAAATGAGAGAAAAAATAAAAAGAAATCATATTTTTTCATTTACCTTTTAAAAAAAATTCTATCAATTTTGAAAAAAATAAAGAGAAATTATGTACATAAAAAATGTGAAAAATAAAAATTATAAAAATATTTTTTTATTCCTTATTATTTCTCTTTCGTATAAATTAAATAGATAAATTTTTTCTCATTTACTCTCTTATTAAAATAAGATATTCGAATAATATAAAAAAATTATTTTATTTTATTTTTTTTCCTCGCGGAAACAAGGATAAGAAAATCTGAAAAGTCTTATGCTTATTATTACTTTTATTTATTATATATAAATTAAAAATTTATTTAAGGGATTTTTTCAAAAATATAAAAAAAAATAAAAAATATTTTAATTTTACTGTTAGAAAAAAAAATAAAAAATATTATATATTTAAAAATATTTTTTTAAAAATACTGTATATATAAAAATATTTTTTAAAAAATATGATATACATTAAAGATATACTAAATATATATCAAAAATATATTATACATATACCAAATATATATAAAAAACAGTAAAAAAAAAATCATAAATTAAAAAAAAAAGTCAAAAAATAATTTATTTATGTAATATTCTCTTTATTTAAAATATGACCCAAAAGGAGGCCCATTTTATTTTTTGGGTGAGTTCATAAACAGAAATTGGCCCAAATTATTAATATTTGGCCTTAGCAACCAGTAATTGTTTTAACTAAATACTATTCACATAGCCCAAATAAACACTGATCCTTAAATATGCCACGTAGAAAATAATCATCCATCTATAACATTCTTTGTGGCTTCCACATCTTTCCTTTCAGCCAATAGAAACACAGAATAATCACAAAAGCTCACTTTTCAGTTCCATTGACCACCACTCACTTCCCTCTCCCACTCTTCTTCCTAACGGATAATCCCAATGGCCTCTGCTCCTTTCCTTTCACCTACCACCACCACAACCACCGCAACTCCCTCCGTAACCCACCAATCTCTCTCTTTTTCCTCTAAATTCACCATCCCTACCTTCAACTCTAAAGATCACCGACCAATCACGAAGCTCCACGTGTCTTCTCCAACCAACAACCCCATCACCAGCACAACCAGTCGCTCAAAAAAAACGAAAGAAGAAACCATATTTTTCGACGGCGGAGCCCATTACGGTGACCTGATAGCTAATCTGCTTCTGGGTTTTACTTTGCTATGGCTACCATTGACTTTAGCTGCAGTTTCAAGGGCGTTTTATTTGAGATACAGGTTCACGAACCTGCGGGTGACGGTGATTTCAGGACTGACAGGTGAGGATAGGAGCGATTTCTCTTATAGCGTAATAAAGGATGTGCAAGTAGTGCCAAGATTTATAGGTGAATGGGGTGATATTGTAATTACATTGAAAGATGGGACTAAAGTGGATCTTAGGAGTGTGCCTAAATTCAGAGAAATTGCTAAGTATTGCCTTTCTATGGCTGAAAAGCCTGTCGTTTTGAAGGAGAGTGGCCTTAAAGGGTTTTAAGAGGGGTTCGATTTTATGGGTACATGTTTATCTCTTTCTTTTGGAAGGTATGTAAATCTTCTTTTTCTTTTCTTTTCTTTTTTCCCCTAATTTTGCGGAATTAATGTTACAATTATTACATATATTATATATATAGTTATTTGAATTTAGAAGGGTAATTTGCTTAGATTTTTTAAATTAGACTGGTTGTTTAATTGTATTGGTGAAATAAAAAAAAATATATGATCAAGATTAAAATCAATTTCTCATTAATAGTTATACCCTATTGGTAAAATTGTTAGAAACCTTATAATATTAAAACCCTAAAATATATGGTCCGTTAATCTCATGGAGAAGCTAAGATTGACACGAATAATTTTCTGTTATTTTGGTTAATTTTTGTATAGGACTATGCTACTAGTTTCATGCCTTCAACCATTATGACATTCCCTTCCAATAATTTATCCTTAGAAAAAGATTATCAGTTGCTTACAGGCATACAAGTAATTGCAATCAAATAAATAAATAAAAAAGTATACAAATCAAATATTATTAAAAATTTAATAAAATCTGAGAACATGAAAAATTGAGAATATAAGAGGTGATTGGGTAGTGTAAGCTTAAAAATGAAGTTTGGATATCTTGTCAAGAACCATTTAATCTGAAAGTAGATCAAAAACAATTAACCTGCTTGTTTTGCAAGTAATGGCTTGCACAATCCTACAACTCAGGTCCTGCCAGACTAGCCTCAGAGGAGAGGACTTTATTTAATGGGCTTTCTGAAATGGCCCAAGAAAGATTCCGCATATTGGTTTTTAGCTATTTTATTGAAGGAACGATACATAAATATATTAATTTTTCGCTATTTTTAATATATATTTAATATATGTGTAATATATTTTTGATATATATTTAATAAATATTATATTTTTGAAAAAATATTTTTAAATATGTAATATTTTTAAAAAAATATTTATAATTACGATAATATTTTTTAATTTTTTTAACAATAAAAATAAAATAATTTTTATTTTTTCAGTATTTTTTAAAAAATCCCTTATATATATATATATGCTAAATGGGTAAGAATAACATTACAAATTCTATAATAGGAGATGATATTTTCTTTTAATAATTCTTTTTAAATTAATGAAGATATTACCCTATAAGACAAACATTTACAAACATGTTTAAATAATATCTAAATATCAACAAATATTTAAATAAGAAACTATCTAATACGAGTTGGTCACTCTCAATTATTAATTGTTATATATAGTGGGAAAGACTCAAAAAATTATAATTAAAAATCTTATTAACTTTTAATGTTACAATTATAAGTTAATTTATAAATTTTAAAATACCTTTTAATTATTATGTGTTGAATACTTTATACACTCGCAATTACTCGATACGTTAAATTTGAAATGCTATTTCAACTATTATTGAGTGTTCCAACCAAAATAGTTGAAAGAAATTTAGGTGGAAAAGTTGATGTATTGTTGAATTGTAGTCTTGAAACTTGAAACATTGATTGAGGAGACTTCCTTATAATCCTTAAATGTGGGATGTTTGGTTGAAAATCATGTGTTGTATTGTGTATGTGTTTGGTATGTTGGCACTAGCACCCCCCAATTGGATTGTTTCTGATATGGAGAACCGTGTCCATGTTCATTTTCATGCTTCTTAAATGTTCAGTTCTTCACCTTGCACACTAGATAAACCCACCAGGCGCCAGCTATTTACTAACTCATCAAACTATGGCTTTTAGACTTTTAGTTAGCTAGCTAGGTAGTTGGGCAGACCAGATCAGGTTGGAAATGTGATCTACGAGAAAGGAAAGGAACAACCATGTGATAAATTTTTGATAATAGAACAAAAGGTAAACGAGAAAAAGTCAAATACATAAAAAATAACATTAGATTTTAGAATGAGTTTAAAATTTAGCCATTAAATAATTATTCTTTAAATTTATATATATTTTTTATTATTTAATTTTTTTTTTAATATGAGACATTTGAATATCTCAATACTCCCTCCTTAATTAATAATTAGTCTGATCCAGTTATCACTTGACAATTAATGATATTGTATTTGAGATATAATATATTCTAGTCCAACTGGTAATATTTATTGATATTTAGGATTTAATGAATCATAGTCCGACTAGTAATATTTATCGATATTTAGAATTTAATGAATCACAGTCCAACTGATAAAATTTATTGATCATTGAGAATTAATGGGTCTCAGCCTAATTAATAAATTCATTGATACCGAAAGATAATTTTACTGTTAGATAAAAAATCACTCTGATATTAATATGAATTTGGATAAATTGAAGGAAGTCAAACTTATAAGAAATTACATTGAACTTTAAAATGAATTTAAGGTTTAATTATAACTAAAAATTAAAATTAGTCATTAAATAATTATTTTTTAAATTTATATATATTTTTCATCATTTCATTATATTTCGAATGTGAGATTTTAATTTCTGAAGACCATGGCCCATAATAATGACTCAGGAACAACCTTGTCAGATACAATGTTTGTATATGTGTCTGATCATAAACAACTAGATGTAAAAACATGCTTCAAACGAGGTGTAGTTGGCATGAATGACAAGTCGTTAAACAATCTGTCCTCAGCAAACGACATGATCTCAGTTCAATGAACGACAGCAGGATATGCACGGCATATTATCACTGCATGTGTGGTTTCCAAAACTTATTTATCCTTTAAAATATCTGAAATATCAAACTATCGTTTTTTCCATTCTAATCGACAATCTGTAGGTCAGAAGAATAAAAAAAATGAATCATTTGCTTTCTATGGGTGGAATTGATTTTTTTTTTTTTTTTTTTTTCTCTTTTTCTGTAGAAAGCAACCTCTAGCTAGGTCCATAACCCATTTTGCAGGCTGGGGTCACATTCACATTCACATTAACTTTCAGTCAAATCATAGAATCTAAGTCCCCAAAATGGTATTATGAATTGGCCACCAAAGCATGAAATTTGGGTCCATTGAAATATATAACATATTTAAGATTACATAGCAATAGCACTTGGTTTTGTAATTGTTGGGCCTAAAAGAAGATTACTGTTGAGTAAGATCATATAGCAATAGCACTTAGTTTTGTAATTGTTGGGCCTAAAAGAAGATTACTGTTGATTTATTGACCAAATAAATTGTTAATTCCTTCACTTTCGTCTTCCTTTTTTAAATCAAATAAAGGATTGTTAATTTTCTGTCCTTATCAGAAGTCAGGTGTACCCTATACTAGACTTTATTGCAATTTTTGATATTTTGTAGGGTCAAATGACTAATTGTCAATCTTTATCAAAGATACAGATAGATAAGTCCTTCAGTCTACCCCATGTGTATTATTTTTAACTTTTTGGGCCTTAACTGTGGCCCATAAGTAACCTTCAAAATGTACGTTGCCTGTGAAGGAAATGAAAGCCTATATTATTTGTACCAGGTATATGTTTCTACCTTATCAATTAAACTATAACCTGCCTTATGATTTTTTTTTTCAGTGGTAGATTGATTTATTTATTTATTTTTTTTTTAAAAGAAGATTTGAATTTTTTTTTTGGGTACATTACTCATTGTACTACTAATCTATTTTATAAATATGTTAAGTAGCAAGCTTATTATGAACACAGTACTAATTGCCATTTTGATTTTTTTTTTCTTTGAATTGAAATGATAAATTTCAATTTCGGTATATTTTGATGTTTCATTTGAGAGTTATTGCAACACATTATTTCTCTTTAGTTAATAATAATTATATAAAACATTACTCAAAAAATTCATAATAATATTTAGAGGTAATGATTCAATAGCTAATTAATGCAAAACTCAAAATTATATACTTAATGAGTAATTATATTTTATTTCATTAAGGGTTAACATTTGTTTCTATTTCTTTGTTTATTTTTTTAATATCGGCAAGGGTACTAGACATAGGCAAATGTTAGGTAGGCCGAGACATTAGACTGGTCGATGACCTTAACTTTGACTAATTGGAATATTAGATGATAAAGCACCAGTGAGTTTAATTAATGTCTTGATCTTTTAAGTTCTAATCAAAATTAAAATAAGATTTTTTTTTATTTTTTATTTATAAGAAGAAGAGTAAAACCCTTAATAAACCACATAGTCAACTGCACAATTTTTCATGTACGATATCCCATATATATCATAAATAAGCAAATTATAAGTATCTTGAAGAAATTCAATTAGCATATGACATTCAATTTTTATAGAAAATTTATAATGGACTAACCAATCTACATATACATTTGTTCGTTTCATTAATGTCTTTACTTCAAGAAACAAACTCAAGAGCTGATTATATTTTGTTTCTTATTGTGCGACGAATTTTACCACATTACTACTGTTGATCTCAATAAGTAAATTTGTGATACTTGCTCCATGCTAATCTCAAACCTAATACCAAATCACACAGATTTCAATAAAGAATAACTAAACATTGTCTCATATAAGAATCTATATATGAATAATAGAGTAAAATATATTTCACCGCTATAAGAAAAACACTAAATAAAGAGAGATTCAAAATAAAAGTATGAACAGCACTAAACGATAAGAAGGCAGGCATAAATTATTAATTTAATTTCAAGATAAAAATTTTAATTTATGAATTAACTCCAATCTCAAATATTAAATAATAATTAATCCTTTCTTTATATGACCATAGCTCAAATATGAAGCATGAAGAAATCAAGTAAGCTCAAGGGTCCAGAGGATTTTCTAGCAAAATATAAAATAAAAATTTCAGGAGGGCTTGAGACAGTATGATGACAAATGGGGTTAAACCCTTGGCTCCATTGCAGTTATAACCTAGAATCCAAATCACAAATTTTTATATTAAAAGTTTCAATAAGTAGTTATAAAAAGAAAGAAAGAAAGAAAGAAAAATAGTACATCAAAATAAGCTCTTAAGTCCCAGCCTTGGCTGTGCCATTGAGTGCTAAATATAGGGTCCCATTAGTCTTTGAAAGGGAATCATTTATTTGACAGAAGCATAAACTTCAGGTTTTTTTTTATTTAGAAAAAAATAAAAATAAAAAACCACCTAGCTGTTCAATCATATATATAAGTAAATGGAACTTGGGGATTGAACTGACAAAAAAATTAAAGAAAATGTGAAAGAAAGTTAAAAACTAAAAAAGTAAGTAATCATTTTAAAAACAGCTAAGTTACTCTTGCTTGTGAAGTTTCATCAATTAACTTCTTTCTAACATGCCCTGTCCTGCAACTATTGCAATTCAAAAAATTCTTTGAATTTCACTCTCATACACACTCTCTCTGTTTCCTTGATCATCATATGTAAATATAGTTTTGTATAGAAATGGTATTTGGATTTATTTACAGTGGGGTCAGAATTCATAAATCTTTGATCAGTTTGTACAAGAAGCGACCTTCATAGAAGTTTCTGAATACCCTTTTATTTGTTTATTTTTATTATATGATTATCATCTTTTTTTCTTTTTTCTTTTTTTGTTATTTTCTGTGGGATGAGTTGGGACATGATAATAACATGGAAATTGATATTGTCTAGTAATAGTTGAATTGTTTTTAGATTATGCTACTACTAAAATACATGTAGTACCATCACCTTTTATGTAATATTAAACAATCTGCATACATTCTGTCTTGCGGTACATTTTGATTGTGTACTTCACAGATCTACAAAATTTAATAATAATAATAATAATTAATGCATAAAATTGTCATAGTTAAAATTTTTAATAACGATATTATAAATAATTCATATTTTCAGATGAGTACTCAAGAGGAATAAACTTTTTGTTACTTGAACTAACCGGCATTGGTATTATCACCATATTGTTAATATTTATTTGGCAATATAGTCAACATATTGGTAATAAAAATGTGTTTACCAGTAATCATAGCAAGTATCAAATGTTAGCAGCTTAATAAAAGATCAATTACAAATTAATTGGGATTAAATTAACTAAGTCTTGCTCATTCACTTAATATAAAGATTAGATTAGTTAAATCCGAGTATTGAACATGCAATAATCTTCCATTATTTGATCATGAAATGTGAAATAAATAAATATAGGTTGATGTGACACCAGGTTGGAATTTTAATACATGCAAGAAAGCTAAAACAGAGAAAATTACAGAACAAAAATATCGAATACAGAGTATATAAATTGATGGATTTGATGCTTGGTATAGGCATGGAGTACAGATACAGAGAATTAATACTGACACATTCTCTATGTCCCATAATACTTTACTAATCAAATATCATAATCTCTACAAACTTAGGGCAGTGCAAAAATAAAGATAGAAAAAGAAACTGAAGCTGGGGTTAGTAATTCTTCTTCTTTTGACCCATATTCATTAATTCTCTTCTTTTTCAGTTACTTATATATATATTTTTTTTATAATTAATTAGAGGAGGAGGAGGGAAGGAGGTGGAGGAGGAGATGCTGGTGCTGGTGGTGATTGTGGTGTCAAGTCATAGTTTATTTTTTACTGACTAAGACTGACTTGTTCTGAAAAATTAGGTAAGAATGTGAGGTATTCTTTAAGCGCATCTTTATTGAAAGATGAGTAAAGAGATAGACAAATTTTAGAATGCCAGAATGTAAAAATTTTATCTTTAATTTCCCTTCTGCCAGATGACACTTTAATTGTAAATTATCCGCTGTAAAAGGCCTCTACTATATTCTACCTTATCTATATATTTTCCCCCCTTTTTTTTGCCAATACATGAATGTAACAGTATCACCAACTTTTTTATGTTGTGGTTACAGTACACCCAATACCCAAATGTTAGTATTGACAAGTTAGTTGTTATTGAGTTAATAGTCCAATGGTGGAGTGCTTAACTCCTTTTATTTATATATCTTCTTTAAACCCTCCCCTAAACAGAGTGTTGTCAGGGCAAGAAGTAAAATAGCATAAATTGATAGCAAATAAATGCATGAAGAAGTTGTTGGCAAGCAACGAGTTGCAGAACGGATAAAAAATATAAAAGACAGAAAGATTTTGGTAGCAAGCAATTAGTTTCATAATTGATAGCAAATAGAAAATGCATGAACTTCTAAAAGACAAGGATTTTGGTATCTATAAAGGCAAATAAAAAAGATAAAATTACCCATCCAGAACTGTCTTCCTAAAGAGAAGAAATGATTTAATATGTTGTTCAATTCTTAGGGCGTTTAGATCTTGTCCAGAGTCAGAGGAGAAGACATCCCTTCTGTTGTTTCTTTAAAAGGTTACAGACATGCAGCTGGCCAATTTTTGCCAATCAAAGTTGATTAATTCAGTTTTAAGCATTCGTTCTATTAAAAGATTAAATCTGTAATTTGAATCACATGTGCTAAACTACAAGATACAATAAAACTTCTATAAATTAATATAATTGGGATTAATAAATTTTATTAATTAATCGATAAATTAATAATTTATTAATTTAAAAAAAAATATTTATAATTTAATAAATATAAATTTAATTAACTAAAAATTTATTATATTTTATCAATCTTATAATCAATTCAATATAAATTAATTAAAATAATATATATATATATATATATATATATATATATATATATATATATATATAATCAATTGAATATGAACTAAATAAATTGAATAGAAAAATATGTGATGAATTCAATGAAGTGAAAAAAAATATATGTGTGTTTAATTACTTAGATTTAAAATAATTTTTAGAGTCATATTTTAATAGAATACATATCATAATCTATTATATGTATAATATTGATAAATTATTAATTTATAATATAAATGAGAACATATAATTATATAAAAAAATTTTAAAAAATATTATCTTATTAATTTATCAAAATTATTAATTTAACATATTATTCCAAATCGATACCATAGAAAATTATTACATAATAAATATTATTAATTTATCGAATATTAATTTATAAATATTTTACTGTAGATATTTTCTTTATTATTAAATTTTAAAGCTTAATGATGATTTAACTTTAATTAGACTATAGAAATGAATTTTGTATGATAATGAAAATCAACATTTAATAATATTAGTATCAGAGAAAGGAAATATAAACCTGAATATTGTCAAATTATATATATATATATATAATTATTATCATTAGACTATGCTGAATGTGCGACAAATCTTGATTATCATGAATTAATGTTGCACCCTACAACCCTCAAGCTAGAGGGGCCTGTAAATATGCTTTTGTTTAAATTGATATTACCTGAATGGATAATATAATATATTGTTACAATGGCGGGAAAGAAAAAGAAGTGGAGCAAGGATCAGTTATAATAGGACATATCGTTTGGATTGTATTGTCATGACAAAGTAATGGGGATCCCCTGCCTTAATGACTATATCTCCATGACACCTTCAATTTAAAATAAATTAATCAACACTTAATTAAGTGGGTATATTATGTTTTGAATGGCTGAAACAACAATTAAGTTCATTTAAGATATTAAATAAATTAATTAAAGAAAACAGTATTTGAGGAGTTGAGGGAGGGCTGCTGTGTATTTTTACACAGCAGACTCTCATGTGGTTTATTTTAGTTATTTAAAAAATTTTATAAAATTTTTTAAAAATTATATTTTGATAATATTTGATGAAATGAATCTATTAATATATTTTTTATACTAAACAAAAATCATTTGGACAGTTAAAAATATATTATAAATTTTATATATTATATTTAACGGTCTAGCATTTATAATATATTTTTAACTGTCCAAATAATTTTTGTTTAGTATAAAAAATATATCAATAAATTCATTATATCAAATATTATCAAAATATAATTTTTAAAAAATTTTATAAAATTTTTTAAATAATTAAAATGGATCACATGAGAGGCTGCTGTGTAAAAATACAGAGCAGCCCTCAACCCATATTTGAGTAAGTTGGATATTTCAAATGAATATAGAATGCAAAAAAGACTCGTTCAATTAATTTCCATAATAGTATAATATTATGTCACATAAATTAACCCTATTACTACTATTATTTTTTCATAATGAAGTCAACTGGGTATATTTGACCACCCTTAATTTAGGCAAAGATGTCACTTAACACTGTCCCTGCATTGTCATATTATTTTGCTACAGAGAAGCTTCTGGATACATTTAATTAAACCCACTAAAAGTATCATCCCCAACACTTCAGTGTTTTTTTAACATTAAGACGGTATGATGCTTATTGTATTAAGTTTATTTCTTTAATTTAATTAAAAATAAATAATTCGTGTTGAAATTAAAAAATTTATTTATGATTTAATCTTAAAAACTCTAATTAATAATTAAATAAATAAATTCTCTTATCAATTAAATTAACCATCGAAACTACACTTAAATATTTTTATTTTTGCATAAGTGGTGTATTAGACCAACTTGCACACCATACCATATTAAATCCTAGTAATTGACAAGCTATTCAAGTTGGTAAAAACTACAAAGTATCCCAAAGTAATTTTTTTTTATTAACTGAAATTTCAATTTGTAAACATAATCTTCAAAACAACTTCAATAAATTAAATTAAAACTCATCAATATAAAAAAAAAAAAAAATACATTATATTTATAGTCTGATTTCATTATCCTAATTAATATGAAATAATAAATTCATTTTTTTAAATAGGAAGAATTATACAGAAAGAATAATTTCCTCTCCTCTTATAAACTATGCATATTTAGCATTTCCCAGTATTTTTGAATTAACTTAAAACCTCCTAATAGGTCTCAAATCCACTAATTTTGAAAGTATAAGATGGGTTGGAAACTCGATCAGAATAAGAGGCAAGTAATGAGAATGTAATTAAGTATGAAGAGAGGCATAGGATTCCCAAAACTTTTTCTTTAACAAGAGCGTGCTTTGTAGAAAAGAAAGGGGAGGGAGGGGGCGAAGAGAAAGTGAGTAGTGAAGTGAAGATCCAAAACCATCTCAACCTTGAAAAGGTGGCACTAATATCAAAAGATGGGTGCCCACATAGATGTAGGAATCCCAAGCAATTCAACCCCAACATTCATATAAAGTTAAATATATATATATGGATTAAAAGCATAAAATATTTTTCTATATGCTTCAAATTTTTGGTTCCACACGTGGGGCCTTTACTCCTCTCTATTTAAATTCTTCTTTCTTTCTTTCTTTTTTCTCTCTTTTTTTAGATCAAGGAATATTATTTATGCACCTCGTGAATTTATAGTAGAGTAAAAACAAGCTTTGTCATTTCACTTTCAAAGAAAAGAAAGAACAAGAAAAACAAATTGTACCTCATGCTAAGTCACATTTTGGCCCTTTCTGTCATATGCTTCTTGTTTGGTTATATAGTGCATAATACCTTAGATAGAATAGTTAATATATATGATTAATTAATCACATCCATACTGTTTTTAGAGCTTTAAAAATTAAAATTTAATTGATACTAAAACATATTTACTAATTAAGTGAGTCAATATGTTTCTATCAAATATCATCTTTAATTATTAACGAATGAAATTTTAATGCTAATGAGATTTTAAATCCTAACATTCACTCACTCGCATCTATTTCATTATTATTATTAAATCAATGTATCAATTCTAATAAATATAATGTACTTTTAAAATGTATGTCAATTTTAATTAAAAAGTGAGGCTATAATGGATGAACATGAAAAACGAAAAGTTTAATAACCTTATGATAGAATGAATAAAGTAATTTGTACTCTTGATTTAGGTTTTGTTGATTAATTATACTAATAATAAATCAAGCTTTATTTAATTTGTAGGTCAATACAAACTCTCTTTCTCAGCCTTCTTTTTCGACTTTCTTGTCAATTTTTTTTTTTTTTTTTTTAATAATTCCAACTTGATTTTGTGAAAAAGAAAATATGTATAATTAGGAAAGAGCCTAAACAAATCACAAATTGGGGCCCTTAGAAAGAAAAGTGTTTGTAATAATCTTTGGTAAACAAGTTATCAATTGGAATATTATGGGACAGTGCACAAACAACAAGACAAATTAACACGTACTTAATTAATTAGGCCAAAACTAAATTTTAAACAGGAAAGAAGGATTTGCATTGTATTCCATTGAAAAGGCAGTTCACCAAATAAAAGTTGTCCCAGACAAATTGTTTTTAACTTTCCGATAAATAGTGAAAGAGTCCAAAGTAATATTGAATTGAATTGAACAAACTAAAAATATAGTTTGAATTTATACCTTTGCCAATGGTGGATTTCAAAATGAAAAAGAAAATTGGTTAATATAATTAAAAAATTAATTTATCTTAATTAAACAAGGAATTATAATGACGATATATGTGTGATGCAATGTTAAACCAATGATATTTTTTTTAAATCGCCCCGTATAATCACTAACTTTAATTAATTCGATTTTAAATTAGGTAAAATCTATAAGGGCCGCAAAACTCTCTTATATTTTTTTTTATTTATAAGATTCAAACTGAAAAATTTACTTAAAACAAATAAATTTTTTATCACTTGAGAAATTTTTTTATTTTAAAAAAATTAAAAAATAAAGATTAAGAGAAATTAATTTCTATAGTTAGCTATACAATCTTTTTTCTATCCTTTTATAACATTTTTTTTGGGTTTACTTTTCTATATTATACTCTTTTTCTTTTTCTTTTTCTTTTTCTTTTTTTAATCTCCTTTGGCTCTTTGAAAGTGAGAGATAGATTAAAGGGCTACATCTTGGACCCTTTACAAGAACAAAGCAATATAAATTCCTACCAAAAATAAATTTTTTCACCCACAAAAGGGCCTAAAGAAGAATTTAGCTAGAAGACCTGTTCAAATTAAATTAGTTAATTAGGTACTATACGCAAGCAATTATTCTACCTTTAGTTTTTTTTTTTTAAATCTATTAAAGAAATCTTTAGCATTTTTTACAAAAAATATCAAATTTTTTTTATGTGCAACAGGAATTTGATTATTAAATTACTAATTGAATGGTAATTTTATCTCTAATTAGTAAATTAGCTTAGTTAATGTTCAAAAATCCATTAAAAATAGAGGCCACATTGTCCTTACATGATTCTTTTGGCCATACTCATAACTCATAAGAGTATAATAAGAATTGAACAAGATGATGATAATTAAACATCATCATTTAAAGATGATTTAAAAACAAAGAGCAATAATTATCAAGATTTACTAATTAAAACGGAGCCAAATTACAGGAAAAGTTTTAATTAAAATTAAGCTATAATAAGAGTAAAGAAAGGCCTAGAGCCCCGTTTTATGAAGTCCAATCTAAGACCAAAGTTATGGTAAGTTATGATAAGCTCATTGAATATTTAGTACCTAATAATCATTGCCCTTTTTCTTTTTGTTGAGAATGGGAGCCTAAAAAGGCCCACGTGTTATTTTTTTATTTAATTTTTAAAGCCTGAGAGAGTGGAGCCACTTGGCATGATGTGATTGGTAAATTGGCCGCTCTTTGCTTGGTATGATGAAGGAGTTCACAAAAAGTTGATGCATTAAGCCCCATCCTATCCAATCAAATATCAATCTCTTTGGGAACTTGGGCCTCTCTAACCAAAGATCCACTAATAAAATCATTTCCTTTGTAATTTTTATTTTTAGATTAAATTTTTCATTATTATTGCTAATGCTTATACAACAAATAATATTATTATTGCATGGTTTGGATGGCCACAACTAGTTAGGGCTAACTACTATTCTAGTTAGCTTTTTCCTTCTTCTTTTTCACCAAATGAAAATACTAAAATTTTTATAAATTAACACTCAATAAATTAATAATATTTATTATATAATATTATTTATGATTTCAATTTGAATTAATAAGTTAAATTAATATTTGATTAATTAATATTTTTTAATTAATAAAATTCATAAACTTTAATAATATTAATTTATATAAATTTTACTGTAGATAAAATAATATCTTAATTACTTATGTAAATAATCCTTCATGCTAATATATATATATTTTCGTTGTAACTTTTCATGCTATTATTGTATGTTAATATTTCAATAAAAAATTTTTATTGTACTATTATATATTAACTTTTAACATATAAAAATAAATTTACTATAAAATATTTTTTTTCATTGATTTCACTTTTTTATTGTAGTAGTAATGGCTGTAGAGTAATTATCTCATATGCTAAATATTAAGATTTAAATTTTAATAACCTCTAAAAAAAATAATTTATTAATTAATTTTCTCCCTCTCAAAACTATCATTATCACATAAATATTAAATTATTATAGATACTTTATACATTATTAATGAAGGGAATATGAAGTTACATCAAGGAGATAAAAAAGAAAAAATGCTATATTTTCTATTTATTTTTTTATAATTTCATCGATGTGGATGGGGGCATGAATTGCCTATATATATATATATATTCCTTCAAAATTAAGTCCATAATAATAAGATGTGGCCATTCCATATATAAATTTGTGAAAATAAATATCAGACTCAATAGCTAGCTAGTCTCTCCTCACTACTTTGATAAGGGACCCCTTATGTTGTGGCTTTGGATGGGCAATATCTTGACACCTCTCATAATAGTTCCCTCCTGGCTAAGTTATATATTTCTCTCTTTATCATTGCAGTCAAATCAATATGCCTCACTCATGTTATTAAATTCTTTCTCAAATGGTTCCTCCAAACCCAACTTTTTGAGTCACAGTTGCAATATGCTGTTGTGCAGCTCATGATATTAGTACTCAGTACTCAGTACTCAGTACCCAGTACTAGCCATAATTCTTCTCTCTAAAAACCACTGTATACATATTCTGTTGTCGTTAACAAAAATGATAAGCTATGTTACAAAATCTAGGGATGCTAATAAGACCATATCTTCATCCTCATCATGAAATGAGGGCATATATTCTAGCTTAGTCAAGTTCAATAACCAATTTATAAAGTTATTTTAACAACTCATGTATGGGACCCTAAAGCTATTGGTACGTCTAGTATCTGTGTCATTTTTTTATATGATTAATAATTCAGTAACCAAATATTTTTCTAATTTTTACATTTAGTTAAAAACTTATATTATGATAATATTGTAAAAAAAAATTGAATGAATAAATGTATATGGGACCTAATGCAAACGCGTTTCTAATGATTTTCATATAGCATTTGTCAAAGATAATGAGAAGAAAGAAGAAAGAAGAAAATCTTAATTAAAGATTAACATTATCCTTAATTAATATTATATGTGTATATATATAACTGTAAAACAACAACAGAAAAAAGTGATTGATAGTGGCTATATATAGGGTCAAGCCAGGACAAGAGAAAATGACCTAAGATTAATATTTACCATCAATCAAAGCCGAAACATGACAAAATTAAGGCATAATAGGAGGAGAATTGGGTTATTTTTCTTTTTCTTTTTCTTTTTTGAAAAAATAGCAATAGCTAATTAGGGTTTATTTGAAAGTTTTTAAAAGATGAGTAGAGCTATATCAATTTAAGCTTTTACATAGGGTTCCAATGGGTCGGTCTTTTTTAGGTTTTTCTTACTCTTTGATGGCTGCTTGTGGGACAAATATCCACCGACCCCTCCTCTGCTCTCTCAACTAGTGTTGTGTTTTTTGCCATTTTCCCACTTTTACTTGAATGTTTTCTTATAAGATTCCCCTCTTCAAAAAGCATGCCTTTCGTGTTTCTGTTTTATAATGTAATAAGTAAAAAATTTAAATACTTTTATTTAATATGATTTTTTTTCATATTAATTTTATATGTGAGACCGACTCTGTTATTCAAATCTAAAATAATCTCACATAATTACTATTTATAAGTTTTTAATATGATTGTGATTAACTTATTTTTCGATATATAAATTTTTAATATAAAATACAAAAATAAAAAATGAAAACGAACTGTTTATATTTCTCTCAAGGAATTTCAACGAAGAAGAAAAAAACATTCTTTCTTTTTCTTGGACACTTGCATGTATGGATTAATATAACTTCTCTGTTTGATCATCATCATCATCAATAATCGACTATACTCTGTTTTTTTGGCGGGAGATTTCATTATCAAGAAATTAGACCAATGGGATTTGTATAGTAGTTGGTAGGATCCACACCACTGCCCCAATTTTAAAAACACTACAACATTACCCATTTGGTCATTTCCTCTTTCTTTTATGCACGTGTCATACAAGTGTCTTGTCTACGTGGAATTGCATTTTGGTAGGTAAAACCGTTTTGCTTATAGAGTAATACAATAAGCAAAAGTGAAGATACTTAACATAAATATAATATTTAATTATATATATATATATATATATATATAGTATTATTATACATATTTAATTTAATTATATAGTTATTAACTTATTATAAATACTTCTACTACCAGATAGGCTTTGAAGCCTATTGAACTGCTAAGTTTAGGTAAGACAAGATAATTTTCAAAATTCAACTAAGACCCTTTTTATAATTAATTGGGATGCATTAGGGCTTAAGGAAAGAAAAGTATATAGTATATAAATAAGATAATATAACTATATATATATAAGCAACTATTGATTTTTTTTTTTTTTTATTGCTTTGAGTTTTAATTCTATACATTGGAGGGGCGGCTAATTGAGGCCCACATGAAGTTGTATATTCGTTTAATTCAACTAAAGTTCAAATTTAGATAATATATTAGTGTATTAGTTAGGTTTGGGTCATTTCAATGAGTTTTAGAAGAAAAAAAATATTATGGTGTTTTTAATAATTTATATATATCTTTTCTTTTTTACCATAATAATAGTCTATTTGACAATAAACGTTTAGAAATGATAAGTGCTGCTTTCAATTTAAGACATGTTCATAAGAATCTTTATTAATTGCTTGCTACTTTTTTCAATTTGGACAATGGGTCTATATATATATATATATATATATATATATTAATTTCTATCGTTTTGTTTTATACCCAATTTAAAGGATGTAATTTTCTGTCAACAAATTAATTTTGTTAGCCAGAAAAATTGACTTCTAGAAAACTATTGTTTTTGAATTTTTTTAGTATATATAAATATATATAACCTTTTCGTAATTCAACACGGTTTGGAAAGAAAAGAGAAATTTCTTTAACTGCTTCAATGTTTCACATGGTTAAATTAAGTAATCTTGTAACTCATGTGCTCATATTAAAAAATTATATTAATTTTTCACAATAAAAATAAGTAAAATATATATATATATATATTTACACTAGCTAAATTTTATATTTTATTTATTAAGTATTGTAATTTTTTTAAAATATTGTAAATTAGAATAATATTTTTTATATAAATTTACTTTTTCATTAAGAAATTGATGTGTATATATATATATATATATAACAATAAACAATTAGAAACTCCAAAATAGACTTTTCCCATATTAAATCTCTATTTATGATGTGGTAAAGCAAATCATTCATAGGGAAATTAATACAGAAAATATGAAAAAAAATTCTCTTATTTATATTATGATTCTAAAATTAAAATGTTAATGCCAATCAAATGATATATATAAATTTAACATAGTAATATATGCATATTTTAATTAGAAAAATAAGACATTCAGTTCAAGTCCACTCTCTTTTTTTTTTTTATAAATAAAAAATACATATAAATTATTAAATAAAAGAATTAGTCTATTATACAACTCATTATATTATTTCGGTTCGTTTACCTCTCTCTCTCTCTCTCTCTCTCTCTCTCTCTCTCGCATTCATGCTCAACTTGTACCTGCCTTATCAATCGAAAGCTTTCTCTGCAGTTGATTGTTTTTGAGGCGAGATTTGGTATAAATACTTCTTGCAATACAAAAAAACAATAAATTGGTACAAGTAAATAAATGATTGTTAGTGTTGTGGTCTAAAAAAAAAATCTAGTGATTAGAACTAGATATTCCTATAAATACGCTATTTAATGATTTAAATATTTAAAAAAAAAGTGTGATGAATCTTGTTATTAGACTTGAACCTGAAGTTATTTTTTGAACTTGCAAAATAAATAAATAACATCAAGAATCAAATTTTAATTTAGTCAAACTTCTTCGATATTTAAGTCGATGACTTGATTTTAGTGTTTTGAAGAAAAGAGGTGATTAATGCTTGAGAGAATATTTTATAGTGAGAAAATGAGATAAAAAGTAGTAAAGTTGATCTGAATCTATTATTGGTTGAATATCTCTATTAATAATTATATTCATTATCATTAGATAAAATTAGATATACGTTTCCTCATTTCAGAAGTGAAATCAGAATGAGACATGTTAACTTCTAGATATATAATATTTATTTTGTCATACTGATTGTCCCTCCGAATGGACTATTGTTAATACTATATATATCATGTGTCATTATGATCAATAAAATAATGTATAGTATCTCTAACTTGTCAAAATTAGATGGTTGGTCATATTCTAAAGTGACGATATTTGATGTGTTTTTAATATTGATATCTTAATATGGACATGATCGAGTATGCGTAGAATCTTAACTCCTAGTCTAATGAATTTGGTGAGGAGTGTAGACTCAAGATCTCTCAAGTAGCTTGGTCTGGCAAAAAATTCTCTTGACCAAACACCTTCAACAAAATGGCTCATGGGGATCCTTGTTATAGTTGAGTCTTGAGAATTTTCGCTGGAAGTCATTTTCGAGAATGATATCTTTTAGGCTTTTTAAATCTATTTATATTCTTTTAAAAAATGAATTTGATATATTTTTTGGGACCCAAAAATAATAATCATATTTATTTCTCATATCCACTTAATAAATTATTAGATGAAAAAAAAAAGTTCAAATAAAAGAGCTTAGTGGTATTTTGTAGTCGATGAGGATGATAATCACATACCGCCATACAGTCTAAAACAAAAAATTATTTTCAATTTTCAAAATCCAAATCTCTTCCTCTCCCTCTCCCTCTCACAATCACAACTACATAATTTGCCGGCACCCGTACCCCAACGAACATGAATTAGTTAAATATGTCAAAAAATCGCGCGCATACAACACCATCCAATCAGATCAAAGGAGTGCTCATCTTTCCATCCAATAAAGTAGAGCGTTTTACTCCTGGAAAAAAAAAAAGCGCGTGAAAAAACCAGCAATTAACAGAGTGGAAAAGGGGAAAAATGGGAGTTGCTCGATTTGTATGATTGAGAAAAAAAGGAATTAAGGGGAGAAAAAATGAAAAAAATCCAAACAAAGCATTGAATTGAAATGGAGATATGGAATTGGGACTGATAGGTCACGTAGATAGTCATGTCTCCTTTAAAAAAAACTCACAAGAAAATTCAAATGAATGATTAAGTAACATCTACAAATTCTAAATATTATTATATATATCTGCAAATTAGTTATACAATAGAATTAGGGGCGGTACCATTTTAAAGTTTGAGAATTAATTTTTATATATCTATAATTTTTAAAATAATTTTAAAATATATTATATTGGCCCCTTAAAATTTTAAAATATTATATTGATCCTTCAAGTTTTTAAAATTACTTTTTATAACTATATATTTTTAATAATTTTAAAAATATATCATTTTAGCCCCTTGAATTTTTAAAATTTTTAAAATTTTATCTATGTATATTTCATAATTTTTTATTAATATATATATAAATTATCTCAAATTTTAAAGTTTTATTTATATCAATGTATTATTATATTTTTATATATATAAAAATACTTTACAATGAAGTAATAATATTAAAAATTTTAAAATTTTTTATATTAATCTTAAAAACTTGAATATATTTTTGTTCTCTCAACCTTTAAAGTCTAATTTCACCTCTAAATAAAATAATTATCTCATAAATTTTCTTTTAATTATTTAAATTTAAGAATTATAATTCTCTTGTCTCTTTTTATTTTTTAAATATATTATACACATCATATATGATATGAATCTTAGCAGGTTAAACATAATAAACTTAAGTTTTTCAAGTATTCAACTAATCATTATAACAAATACTATAAATAACCGATATGGATGGCAATGGAACTTTAGACATAAAGAATTTTATAGTCTCTGTTACATCAAAATCTCATTTAAAAATAATAATCTTCATCTTTAGCATATTAAAATAAATAATCTTAGCTCAAATCATCAATCAATAATATATTGATTAAATGACAAATAATTCATAAATAATATTTTTTAATGCAGGGTGATAATAATTTAACGTATCAAGTGTACTCAATAATTTTAAATTAAAATTACTTCTGAGAATTGAAATAAAAAATAAATAAAAATATGTGAGATAAGATTTATAATTATTTGAAAATTTAGTTGATTTTGACATAAATTGATTATTCTTTTAAATTATTATTTTCTTTCAAAATTAAGGGAATAAAAGATTTTTTATATTAATATTATTTTATGTTTAATAATTAATATACATTCTTATTTCTTAAATTTTGAATTAAAAATTATTTATTAATCATTTATTTTTTTTAATTTTTCTATCACATGGATTAAAGATTTTTTTTTTCTTTCTCATAAATAAAAATCATCCAGCTAATGAATATTAACAAATCTTGATGGTATTTATCAATATGTCATTCACATCACCTATACTTTTAATTTAATAAATTTCACTTAGTATTGATTTTAAAATAATATTATAAATATACATTTGATAAATCTAAAATCAATATAACTCTATATTAATAATTTATTTTAAATTTTCAATTATTGATCAAATTAGATTTATTTATAAATTAAATTTAAATTTAAAAATATTAAATTTTTAAAAAATTTAATTTATTCAATTCATTAATTGTGACTTGTAGTTAGATCCATCAGTACAACATAATATATTTAAATTATAATATACATTTTATATAGCATTGAATTGAAATAACATGAAATGTGGCAATGCAATATGGAGTTAGTCTTAGTGGCATAAAAAATGTTGTGGATTTGAGGGTTTTTAATTTTATTTTCAAACTTCTCTTCATGGCCGCGCACTACAACAAGAATCCGTTGATCTAAATTAATATTTCCTATCCATTTTCAAATAGTGTAATATATAACTAACAAAAACAAAAACTTTCTACTAAGAGAAAGAGAATACATTTCAAAAAAAGTTCAAGTCTTTAGAGAGAGAAATGAAAGAAAAATAATAATCAGACAAATCATTATTCACACTCACTCACTATCTCCACAAGTTCCAATCTCTGCAAGTCACTCTCGTTGCTTCTTTTTTTTTTTTTTTTCCCTCTTTCTCCATTTTCATCTGTATCTTCTCTCTAACTTGGTTTCAAAATATATTTTAGATCTATATACCCTTTTTTCTTTTCATCATCTAATTACATAATACATACATAAACATATACATATATATAAAATCCCAATCCTCGAATTTCGAGCTCATTCACAAAGTATTGCCGTTTCAATCAATCCATCAATTTTTTCAGCTACACAATTCATTTTTATAGTGGAAGAAGCATTAGGGCGATTTGCTATTGAGTTTGTGGTTTCACGTTTGGCGTTTTACCCTTTTTTGGCAATGAAAAATAAGAACAGAAAGTTAGAATCCGAGGCAAATTTGTGGATACACTATAGAATATAATCTGAAAGAAAGAGAGGGAGATGGGTATTGAGAGTTCTGTTTGAACCAAACAGTACCTACAACCTGTGTAAAGATTGAAAAGAGAGAGGGAAGAGTTGGGTCCTTTTTGGGGAAATTATATATATATAAATTATTACTTTTTTTTTTTGTTTATTTTTTGGGTTTGATAAAGGGTTTGGCTTTATAGCATGCGAGTTGGTTTTGATAAAGGAGGGAGCGTCAAAGGGGCATAGAGAGTGAGAGAAAGGGGATAATAGTAAGCAAGCGAGTGAGCGAGCGAGAGTTAAAATATGCAAGAAACAAAGAAGAAGAATAATGGGGGCAGTGAAGATTCTAAGAAGAAGGAAAGACATATAGTCACATGGACTCAACAGGTTTTTTTTTTTTTTCCTTCTTCTCTGTTTTTGTTCTGTTTCTTGTTGTATAGGTAGAATTTAGTTTAGTTTAGTTCAGTTTGGCTGAATCGTTTGAATGCAGGAGGATGATATTCTCCGCCAGCAAATTAGCTTACATGGAACTGAAAAGTGAGAACTGCTACTTTTTTTTTTGCTTTCTTTTCTTTTTATCTTTTTCTAGCTATCTGGGTTTTTCTAGAAGTATTAAGGGTTTGGCACAATCCAATTTAGGGGTTTGTTTGTTAATTATTATTATTTTTCTATTGCAGTTGGGCGATCATTGCATCTAAATTCAAGGACAAAACAACAAGACAATGTAGAAGAAGGTCTGTTGATGATAATGGTGGTATTGAAATCTAAATCATCTATTGATCATCTGTTTAGACCATGTAGTTGCTTATTTATCTAGTGAAATAACAGAACTGTTATTAGTCTAATTTTTTAATTACCAGCATCATCTGATTTGTAATACTTGTATTATTATTGTAGATGGTACACATATTTGAATTCTGATTTCAAAAAGGGGGGATGGTCACCAGAAGAAGACATGCTCTTGTGTGAGGTAATTGATGCTCTATTTGATATTTGTGCTTTTTGCTGCCTTCATAAACTTATAACTCTTGTTATGTTCTCTAATGGTCAAATAATGATGGCACAAGGTTTATTCAATAGAAAGTTCAGCATTTCGTAATTTGTTTAAGCTGTCTCTGCCTTGACAGCTCCTATTCGAACAAATATTTTATCTTCTTTTCCTCTTTTCTTCTATAATGTACGGGGTTCCTGTATCTCTTGTGGGTACATTTACTCATTTAGATCTCAAGTTTTTGAATATAGAAATTCTTGCAGTTCTTCCAGTTCCAAAAGGTTGAGCAGGAACAGCTATTACACTTCAGTTTAGATTGGGTTATTCCACAGTTGTAATATCTGATATGTTTGAGATGATCTGCAGGCTCAGAAAATATTTGGTAACAGATGGACAGAAATAGCAAAAGTTGTTTCTGGCAGGTATAAATTATCTTTGTACCAGTTTAATCAGTAATTTCTCTTTTTCTAATATTATATGCTTATTCTATCTTTGCTTAAATGTGCTGCTCGTACAGAACGGATAATGCTGTGAAAAATCGATTCTCCACTTTGTGCAAGAAGAGAGCAAAATACGAGGCTTTTGCAAAAGAGAATAAAAGTACATATATTAACTCAAATAATAAAAGAATCCTTTTCCAAAATGGGTCAAATGCAGATGGAACACCAGAAAATGCATTGCCTGCTAAGAAGACAAGGTACAATAGGTTTAGGTATTTGGATATAATAGCCGATTCCAAAGGACTTCACATATTAAAACTATTGTTTTCTGCTACTCAGGAGGTCCCATATCCCTGATCATACAGAACATTGCAAATTGGCTGACAGATCACACCTACATTGTGGAAATCAGCAGCCCAGGCCTCCATTTGCAGTGTTGGCCCAAAATTTCCACGATATCAATATTGGTGCCCAGCATCATGCCATGAATTCCAAGGAGGTCTCCTTCGATGGTAAATCACCAAAACAAATTATCATTATTATGATATTATCTTGATTGTATTTCTTTACAAAACTGGGAACAGATTAGGAGGTTCATATGAAATGACATAAGTTTTGCAAATATTCATCTTGATCAATTGTGCTTGTGTTCATCATACCTCGAGTAAAACTTAATATGTCTCGTTCTTGACTTAATATGTCTCGTTCTTGCTTTTCATTTAGCAGCTCAAAACAGTAAAATTCAAGGAACATTTCTCAGAAAGGATGATCCAAGGATAACTGCTCTGATACAACAAGCAGAGCTGCTCAGCTCACTTGCATTGAAAGTTAATACAGAGAATACAGACCAGAGTCTGGAAAATGCTTGGAAGGTGAGCTCCTCTAATGCACCAATCTTGGAACACTCTTTCACTGGCTTATTCTGTAGCAGAGTAAAATCTCTACTTTGGGGGACAGAATTGTGGAGGGAGGGGGGCAGGGCTGTCGGATAGAATTGAGGTACTGAAAATTATGGGGACTGGAGATGACATGACATACCACTATGGATGGTACAAGTGAGGATTCAAGTTGATTGAATGCCTTAAATGCTCATTTATTCTTAAAGAGAACAGATGTAATCATCTGCTAAATTAATTTTGCCTTCGTGCCAGGCCAAGTATATTGTCAGGCATAAAAATGGCTGAATTGATTACATTGCAAAGACTTAACAAAAGGACCCTAAACTTCGTTGAGTGGAACAGATACAACGCATACAGATTCCATGTGTCCTCATATTTTTCAATAAATCTGATGTTCAGGTTCTTCAAGATTTCCTAAATCGGAAAGAAAATGATATCCTCAGATGTAGAATCGCTGACATTGATTTTCAACTAGAAGACTTTAAAGACTTGATAGAGGATTTAAGGAGTAGTAATGATGGAAGTCAGCCATCTTGGAGGTAATATAAACTGGATGGTTTAATATTCAGGTTTAAGCAAGCTTTGCTCATCATAGAATGTCTAATCTGGTATCAAAATATTGCAGGCAACCTGGTTTATATGAGGAGTCTCCAGCCAGCTCTGAATACAGCACAGGGTCAACTATGTTGCCTTATGCAGCCCCTGATAAAACAGAACAAGTTCGGGCTGGGATTGGTGCACTGCATAACGATATTGAAAATGAATTAAAATCAGTTCATGTTAAAGAGCAAAGCGATGTGGATGAATGTGACAGAGAAATTATTTCATGTGCAAGCATAACTCAAGGTAATAAATTTTGTTGTCTGATAAAATAGCCCAAGATGTGTAGTTTTTGTTATCATGCAAAAGGAAAACCCATAAAATTATGTTAATTGACGAATCTAAACTTATTTCAGGAGAGATATTTCCATCTTTTGATGAACAAACAAACAATGACTTAGTTGTTTCTGTCTCATCAAGCACAGAGTTTAGTTCACCTCTTCAAGTTACCCCTCTTTTCAGATCCTTAGCAGCAGGCATTCCAAGCCCACAGTTTTCAGAAAGTGTAAGTTAACTCAAACCATTGGACCTACCTGATATAAAACACATTGGTTGTTGTTGATAAGGGTTATGAACTTTCACCTTATTAATATTAGTGGCAGTAGTAGCATTGCTAAAGTCATTAATTGTACTAGTAGGATGCTAGATTTTCCCGTTATTAAGGAAGCAGCATTAGAATTAAAGTTGTGGTGAGCTTATGAGTCATTGTAGTGATAGCAGTAGTAGTAGTGGCAGACCCATTAGCTATAAGGATTTCTGGATTTTCTTATTATCAAGGAGGCAGCATTAGAATTAATAGTTGTAGGGAGCTTATTGAATCTCATCACAGCAGAAGTGGGTGGTCATAGTACTGCAACTTGCTGCTACCTGGGTCCTGACTATAGTCATAACAGTACCAGGAATTGGAGGACCATTAATTACCAAGTCACCAGTAGCAGCAGTATTTGCCTTATAATCAGGCCTTTATTAGCTTGACAATTGACTTACTAGGAAGTGTTCAAGAATGTTAACAACTTCAACAACTAACAATGTTTTCACTTTTCAGACTTCTGAATTGGGTTTATTAGTGAGTGGTGTAGATGATTGCAGTAAAGGTAATAAGGAAATAGCACTTAAGGCTTCCATCTATCGATCAATTAGATGGACTTTCTTTACTGATAATTAAACCATCATATCTGTCAAAATAATGGTAATTGAACCAATAAGAGTTGCATCAGTAGGAGAAGGTGCTCTCTGTTGGTTAATCATGAATTGGGTAGTAGGAGTACATCTGCTGTTAATGTTTTATTGTGGAGATGCAACATAATAGTGATAGCTGCTGCATGTACAACCATTTTAGTCTAAAAGAATTAATTCTATGTTTAGATCAATGATTTACAACTTGTTTGATATGAATGAATTCCAAAATCATTAGCAAATCTTTTTGTTTTATATTTAGTATAAATGAAAATTCATTTGAAATTCTATCTCATTAATTCCATGGAATTGGTTACGCTTGAATAAATCATACAAATTTTGTAGAATTTATAAATGAAATTTAAATTAATAGACATTTCAATTGAATTTCATACTTAGGATACTAAACATGAAAATTCATTTGCAAAAGAATTTTAGCAATGAAATCATTTGAAAATAAAACGAATTTCTCATTGATTTGTTTCAAACACTGTGTTAGAATGAGGGATTTGGATTTGATTTTAGTTTAAAGCGTGGTTCTATACCCAGAGCAACATTTGCTAATGGCAGAGCAAGATAATTTTTAAATTTGTACATTGAAAAAGTTGCTCCCACACTGAATTAAATTGAAGTTGCCTTTTATATTTTAGAACTATTTTCATTTCCTACCATTTATGTTCAAATTCACCTTTTTTACATTTTTTAAATTATTTTAATTTAAAAGTAAAAAAAAAAAAGTACTTTCATTTGCTACAACTAATTTTATTTTTCATTAATATGTATATATAAATTAGAACTATTTTCATTTCCTACCATTTATGTTCAAATTCACCTTTTTTACATTTTTAAATTATTTTAATTTAAAAGTAAAAAAAAAAAAAGTACTTTCATTTGCTACAACTAATTTTATTTTTCATTAATATATATATATAATTTTTATTTCTTGTCATTTAATACATTTAACTATTCTAAATATATATGGCTTTATTTAAAATTTAAAAATTGATATATATAATTATGTATATATTTTCTTAAATCATATATGTTTATTAGTGTTAAGAACAGCAAAGGTAAAAAAAAATAGTATGTTCTTATTTTTTATTTTCACTCTTTTTTATACGTGTAATAATTCAATAAACATTTGAAATTTATAATAATATTTATAAACAATTTTTTTTTTTGGCTTCAGTTATATAAATTTGTTTCAATTTTTATGTCATTTCAAATTCTATAGGTAATTTATGTAAAATATGAATTTTAAATTCTCTTTAAATTTTAAAAGATGATAAATGGAAAGCAACCAGAAAAAGAAATAATATCAATAGTAGTCAATGAAAATAATTTAAATTATAAATTGTAAATTTGTTTAAAAAGAGGGTAACTTTGTCAATATATAAATTTAAAAAATATCTTGATTTGCTAGTATCAAATATTGATATGCCAATAGGGTCTCCCTAGTTTAAATTGTTTGAATAGAAGTTAGCTGTTAGGCGATTTTTTAATTACTTGAACCTTGAGTAAATATTAAATTCATAAATGTAGCTTTGAACTCATTTGAACTGGATATGAAATTATGCCTTTGTAGGATATTTCAAATTCACAGTCAAATAAAGTTTGTATTTGTATTAGATATTTGTGAACCTAACTTAGATTCATGAATTTAATCAACTAAATAGAACCTATGTATTTTCAAATTCAAAATCTCACAGTTTCAGAACCCTTCAAACAAACAAAAGGTAAACTTAGGTTGCATTGTGATATAGTCTAGATACTTTCCTAAACAGTATTAACCTACGATAATTACATAGTGATTAGTTCCTGTCCTGGAGTCACCTAAGTTCAACCTGAAGTCAAAGTCTAACAAGCTACAGAGTGAATTTGAGTTTCCTATATACTTCCGCATCCCCTATAAACTTGCATAGATTTACATAAATCAAAGCACTCAAAATTGTTATTTTAGCCAAGGGCAAAAGAAGCAGAGAATAATGTTCAAATATTCAACTTAGCAATCCAAATAATCATGCAATCCAAATGTCAACATGTAATATAGAACAAATAGGAGGCAAAGCACCAGCATAATGACACAACTCTTAGGAGCATTTTATTACATAATGCTGGCTCCATTTGTAGTCATGAACCCATTTTTTGGATCTTATGTTCAGTTTGTACGTTCTTCAGTCCCATTCATTCAATTCTTACTTTTATTTAACCAGAAAATTAAAAAACCACTTATCATAAAAGCCCAAGTGAATAAATTGCTTTCAAGACATAGATTGTCAAAGTAAAAAAGTTTCACTGTGCTTTTTAAGGACTCGTATCAGAAAAACTGCTAATAACCTTAAGAATCAGTTTTTTTATGCGACTTATGTGTTGTAACTGCTATCTAAGCAATCATCGAGGAAGCTCTAGTGAAACCAAGTGTGGTTCTATATGCTGCATAGACACTAAAGGTTACTGATGGGGTACTGTTATTTCCTCCTGCTAGCAAACTCTAGATTGAATGGCAATTTGTTGATGGATAGAAAAATGTCCTGACTCAAATCATAGTATGGTAACTAGATGGGAGTTATTTATGCCTTGCCTCTCAATTTCATTGTTTATGAACTTCTAACAGCTTTGATGGGCCTAACAGCTAACAGCCAACTTCAATTGCAAGCATTATTGTTTATGCATTAGCATCTTATATACATGCATACCTATATGTATATGGATTGAATATTTCTGACCTTTGATGTGAAAATAACAACTAATTTTTCTTTTTTTGGCCTTTTTTCAGGAAAGGAACTTCCTACTAAAAACACTTGGAGTGGAGTCTCCTTGTTCCCATCCAAGCACCAATCCATCTCAACCACCACCTTGCAAAAGAGCTCTCCTCCAAAGTCTATGAAAAAACTCTCAGAATCTCTCATAAACAGAAAATGGCCTAGCCCCTTGCATCTCATCTTTAATTTCCAGGGATATCACTCATTTATTGAGTTCTTTTCTCATCTTTTTTAAGATTAGTTTCCTAGGATTGCAGCCAACATGGCCTGAAGTTTTATTAGGAGGCATATTAGATCTGCATTCCAAGATTCCATGTCTAGAATGCATCGGTGCATTCTAGCATCTCGGACACATCTAACCACGTGATCTGAGTTCTTTTTCTTTTTTCATCTACTAGAAGAGTATGACCCTAATACTCACATTTAGAACCAGTGTGCTTGTTAATGTGTGTCATTCTTTTGTTTGTCTTGATTTGGTTTCGGGTATTCCGATCCAGTTTTTGGCCTTTGATTCATCATTGTACAGAACCTACTATATAAAGTACGTAGTCAGAGTGTAATTATACATTGGCAATTCGCCATATATGATCAAAGAAGCAGAGGAAAAAAGAACAAAAAAAAAAAAAAGAAGCTAAAGGAGGATTAACCAGCTGATTGGATTCCCTTACGTTGTTTTGGGCGTGCATATAGGGTATAGAATAAGTTTTCCCCTTTTCTGATTTCTAATGTATTAGAACTTCATGTGATTGGAATGAAAATGTGTTTTGGTTTTGGTGTGCATATACTTTATTTCAACTATTGTCCCTTGTGCGTTTACCTCATATTTATACTACTAAACAGAAGTATGAGAATTCTGCGTCAGAAAGTGCAGCAGCATTGGAGATGCAAACACAGAAGCTTGAAAAATGAAAAACTTCATTCTTACTTGCTCTATAATTCTTGGAAATTAAAGGAAAAATGAAAAGAAAACTGCCCTCTATTGCTGCATTTTTCTCTCTTTTCTTTCTTCTCTCTCTCTTTGCTTCCAAGAACCAGTTATGCTTGTTTGCTGTCATGAATGTCAGTAACTAAATAAAAGAAAGGGAAAAAAAGAAAGAAAGAAAGAAGAGATATGGAAATGGGCTTACTTGAAGACTACTACTTGTCTTGATGTGGAATGCAAGAAACCATCCAATTCTTGATGACCCTCTTTCTGAGTTCTTGTTTTATTTCTATGGACAATGGTGTGGGGAAGAAGGGTCCTGAGGAGCTCTGTTAATTAGGA
This sequence comes from Aleurites moluccanus, assembly GCA_948193065.1. NCBI lineage: Eukaryota > Viridiplantae > Streptophyta > Magnoliopsida > Malpighiales > Euphorbiaceae > Aleurites > Aleurites moluccanus. The sequence continues at coordinate 35,303 of CANXYC010690904.1, forward strand.
TTGTGGACTAATATTGCCAGTGATTGGTGGTGGAGGACAGGCATAATAATGACCAAAGCAAAAGCTAAGGGTAAAAAGAGGGAGAGGGAACCTCATACAAAATAAAGCGTACTCATTGAACACAACTTTCTCGAGAGAAGTTATAGTTGACTATTTTGACCATTCTAAATTCAAATGAAAAAGAATTTGATCTCTCAAGTATTCAGAGCAAATGAAGCTTCCAATTTTTCTTCTAACCCTACCGTTATGGCCCAATACTATAAGCATTTAAAAATATCAAGCAGAACGATAGCAGTATTGGAAGAAAACATATTTCAATATAATTCGAATTTTATGTCTTATTTGATATTTTATTTTTTATTTTATATATTTTTTTTCACGTCACATTATTTTTATCTCATTTATTATTTAATATATTTTTCTATATGTCATATTATTTTTATCTCATCTATTATTTTATATATTTCTATATATAACACATTATTTTTTAAAAAAAATATTTTAACAGTTAAATTTTTTTTATAAATATATGGCTCATAGAAAAATACACAAATATTCAAATTGATTTCAATTTGCCATTCCATTTTTTAAATTTTAGTAGAAACATTTAAACAGCTCACCATATCATTATTTTATTACTAAGTTGATTAGAGCAACTTAATTAGCAGGCAGGGGCAGTAATTGATTAGATATTCTAACTGCCCTGACGGCCAGCTAAGATATCACTAGAGGGTAAAAATTATTAGATACTTGCATCCCTGAATGAGATTGAGATACGGATCTTTTTTTTTTTAATGTGATCATTGATTTGTTGTGCAGCAATAATGGCATGTTTGGATTAAAGATTTAATCCATGAATTTGTTAAAAATCCAGAAAAATGTTTTTGAAATTATAGAGTAGTTTTGTAATTAAAAAAAAATAGTTCACAAAATTACTCGAGATTTCAGAATTTTTTTTTTTGTTTTTATTGTGCAAACAAGAGTTTTGTACTAATATGGGTTAGGTGGATCAATAGCTGTTGACATTTTTACATGACAAATTCACTCTATCATCCTCATCAGCACGGCCTCAGGTAATTTCTTCACTCAGATAAAATCAGCAAAATAGCTTTTCGTCGGTGGTTTTGCGTCTGCAGCAATCTGTGGCGGAGCCGCATATAGTTCAGGGTGTGCATAGGCACACTCTGAACTAAAAAAAAAATTATGTATATATTTATATTATATTAATTTTTGTGACTTTTTGAATTTATTTGGGTTTTTCTTTAAAATAAAAAAATTAATATTGTAACGCCCATTAATTAAATTTAATAAATATAAATAAATAATTTATTAATTAAAAACATTTAAATTTAAAGTAAAACTTACTACCAAACTCATAAATAAACATTAATGATAGCTTATGATTATTGACAGTTATGTACTTATTAAAAAATCAAATAAAACCTAACCAATATATCATCATTTTTTTCTTTACTTATCTGTGTTTTCGCTCATTTCAATTCATGATCTATTATTTCATCTTATTTCTTTCATTTTCAATTATAATTCAACTCACATCTTTCTCTAACCTTAATTATCTCCAATTAATAGATAAGTAATGATTTTATAAATTATTTAAATTTTTATTATTGAAATTAATTTCATGTATATTTTTTTTATATAATTTATCAGATTTTTTTATATTATTATTTTAATAATAATTTTTTCTTAAATATTCAATAGATTAAAAATTAAATTATTTATTTTCTTTTTATCAATTTATTAAAATTCATGTACTTATACTAAAATTAGATTATTTATTTATTTATACATCCTATCAATTTTATTTTTAATTTTTCTAATTTTTTAATTTTTATATTAAAAAATATAATATAGATTAATACCCTGATTTCGAGGTCCCCGATCCGCCATTGACAGCAAACAACGTAAAAATGCATCCTTTTATCCTATTGTCGGCAACAGTAATATCAGAGATCCAAACTCTATTTTGTATCGAGTACTACTAGCTGCATTTCTCTTGAATAAAAATGCACCTTTCAACTTTCAATCAACACCTGCAAACTCTTCTTCACTAACAAGGCAATCTATTATATTCAATCAAAACCTAAAAATCATTATCTGATTTGGTAACTTGCTATTTCAATATAGGATCTACTTCAATTACATTAACTAATTCCTAGCTGTTGTCTACATTTGAAACCACTGAACCTTCTGGCTAAAATGATCATAAAATAAGATGAAAAAATTAAAAAGAAAAGATAACTATCACTCTTCATGTAGCCTTTCTCTTCTTCTGCAGTTTCTGTAACTTCTTCCACTTGATATATATCTGGTATGACAACCCTGAGAAAACCATGGCGACACAGCCCCATTGTTTTGCTGACAGGGGATTGCCACTCAACACTGAAGACACCACAATGCTGACAAACTTGCGGGTTGTGGTGATGGTTGTGTTAGCGAGGGAGCCAAATCGGCTTATGGTTAAAAATATGAAATTTTGACCCACTGCACCGCAGATGCAATAGAGGAGAATGTCCCAGGCTGCCTCAGGGTACTGCTTACAGAATTGAACGGCCTCAAATCCAATTCCCTGAGGCCAGCCAAACATGTAGAGCATATTATATATGGTACCCCATAAATTCATTCCCAACATTATATCCCAGGCAGTCGTTTTTGGATACCTGAAACAGATTAACTCTACTAATGAGCATTACTTTGCCTCTGGTGAAAAAATTGTTAGTGGGAAATATAACTGAAAATAACATTTTTTGCCAACAGAGAATTACTGAAAAATTCACTAGTTTTGAATTAAAAAATGTAGTATAAATTCAAACAGAATAAGTTTTCCAGTGACTAATTGAGCATACCTTGCAGTCAGTGAATCCTGAGTGGCATTTGTAAACCCATCAAAAGCAAGGTTCAAAAAACAAAGCCCATATCCAAGGGGTGCATTCGGATGTGCCAGCTTTCTAATGGTTTTTGAGCTAGTCTGAAACCACAGCATTCAAAGAGAAAAGTAAAAGTTAGTTCTTATTACTGAAACTTCTCGGATGAAAATAATCTCTCTAAATTCTCTGAATGCATTGCTGACCTTCAATAGTGCAAAAGTAGAGACCCCTCCAGCAACAAGGAAAGTACAAACATACTCTGGAATGGTGTATCTTATACCATAAACTAAAGTGCCCATCAACATGACTGTAGAAGGTAAAAAACAGTTAGTTATTAATGAAAACCATTAAGAATCAACAGATGCTTAATCTAGATTTACAGGAAAAAAAATCCAGCCATAAGCAATTCCCCATATCTTTCAGGTGGGGGCACATATATTAATAAAACAAGTTGATCATTATTCCACAGTTTATCTCTCATGAGTTAATCATTATTATTAAGTAACTTGTACCAGCAAAAGATAGCCAAACAAAAGTAATCAAGGACTAAGGATTTTCAGCCTCATACCTGGAATCATTTTCGAGGATTTTGCTAGGACCTGCAAGCACAAAGAACACCATTATAATCATAATATACTTCAACGTCAGGGATTGTTAAAAAATAAGAATGACCGAGACATTCGGCCACGTTTTGACCAACCAGAAACTATTTGGAAACGATAAAAATTTATGACAGATGTCACTAAGTAAGCAGGCACGACTCATAAAAAAAAATCAAATGGGCAAAAATACAGGAAGGCATAGTTATCAAAGCTATATGTTCATCCATGAAATTCAGCACCAATAACAAAACATTTTTTAACATAATATCATTATAATCACACAATATTATTCTACTTAATAATCGCACAGGTGGCATAACTGGTAATGACAACAGAAAATATATTTATAATGGACAGAGAACAGTTCAACATACCTGGGCAGGGTAACTGATATACTTCAAAGCTTCAATCCCCATGGCTGGGCCAATAGTATTTGTAATGCCTGCACTCCAATATGTCCACCAAGGAGCACCGCCAGCACTGCTTCGTCGGGACCAAATCTTTATCACTGTAGAACAACAAAAAAATGTCAACAAATTTTTTATTTTACCCACAATAAGAAATATGAAGATAAAGAGAAACTCACTTATATAAGACCAAACTAAGCAGACAACGTTCTGTGCCAGATTTAGGAATGCCAAATGCTCAAACCTCTTACCATCTGGACCAAATTGCTTTGTTGATCTAAAAAAAAAGGTCTTACCATTAAACCAATCTCCAACCTCACAAAGTATTCTGTAGCTTAAAAAAGAGTAATTGCTTCATGGCAACTGAGTGGAATCATTATATTCCAAAATGCATTTTTGATTCATCTGAACCCTAACTCCTAAATTTTTCACCAAATTCAAATTCTCTAGTAAAATCAAAATTCTTAGATCCAATCCTTTATAAAATGCCATTTAATCTATCACCTTACACTAAATAAGAGATCAAACTGAAACAAATAGATTAAATAAAGCAAAGTCCAATAATAAGAACTAATAAAAAAAAAAACAGAGAGATATATAAATAAACATACAGAGTTTCTTGGAGAACGCCTTGGTAAATATAAGCCGACCAGATCCCGACAACGCAGAAGGCCAACACAAACACTCGCCGGAAACCGGCGCCGTGCGCTTCCATTTCACCTCCGGCAGTCCCGAATACAAAATTTTGGCGGGTTTTTCTCCTTTTAATTATAATTTATTTATATTTTATTCCCTTAAACGGAAACAATTAAAACAAAAAAACAAAAATAACAGTAGATCGATCAAAAGAGGAAGAAAGCAAAGAGCAAATACAAAGAAACGGAAAGTAGGTACCGTTTCTAAATTTAACGGCCAAAGCTATGCTACCCCTTCGAGTTAGGAAACGAGACGAGCGCGAATCAACGTGGATTGTCCACGTGGATCATTCTTATTGGATTAGTGACTTAACCTGGCGTTTCTTATTGGCTGTTGAAACGCACAAAACTTGTTCCTAGCTTTTCTTCCGTAACATGGCCCCATCCCGCCAAACACTCCTCTGTCGTCAGCCTCGCCTCGGTTAAATTTAAGACCCAACAGTTTAAACAAGCCCAATTCATTTTGGGCCTGCTTGTGACTTCATAATGGTTCAGATTTTATAATTATTTAATGTTAATTAATTATTTGAAAGTTTTTTTATTTCATCCGCCCCACATTATTTTATTTTCAGATATAAATTAAAAAATTAATTAAAGCCATATAAAATTTTTAAAATATTTTTATTTTTTTAATAATAATACATTAATTTTATATACTTTATTTAATATTATATTTACATTAATTATACAACTAATAAAAATAATATAAATTCTCAAAAAAAATAAAAAATTTCTTCATAAAACTAACATTTAAAAATGAAAACTATATTAAATTTAAGATGAAAGAAAAAATAATAAACTATTAATTTGAGACAGAAAATTTTTTATTTATTATATATTTTAAAAATTAGTTAATTATTTGTCATAATTATCCTCCTTTAAATTAAAAATAGAAAAAGAAAGTTCAAAAGCAACGGAAGGAAAACAAAAGCATAATAGTTTAATAAAATTTATCTTTGTTTTGAATTCTCTAATTGTTAAATAATTTAATTAATTCGTACTCCTTTTGTTGAGTTATTTTCTTCAGAAATTGGAAATTTTTAAAAATTAAAAAAATAATAATAATTGGAGAACGGCAACTTGCCAGTTGCCACAACCTCGTGAAAAATAAAAAAAAAAACATCCGTAGGGTTCAAATTTCTAGAGAATGTATTAGTGTAATTTGGTGGCAATCCAATAACATGTTGTGTACATTCCATTGACCTAATTAAGTATTTCTATTTTGTTTCCACATTTAATTTGGCGTATTAAATGGTGAGAAACAGATTTGAGTCGCCATTTAAAATTATGTACAATAAATAGACTTTTCTGATGAATTTGTCTATTATTTAATTAAATAAGAAGAAGAAGAGGTCCAATGCGGGACATGTTTCTACTTGCGATTGACCTAATTAGTATGAAATGTTCCTACTTGAGAAGCTCTTGTTAGCAGGTCAGAAGATAGATTCTTCTATGCATTTTCAGTTTTTCCTTTTCTTCCATTTCATAGTATTCTATAATAATAAAATTTTAAAATATAAAATACAAATGAACTAAAAATGTCCATTAACAATTATTCTTTTATTTTATTTTTTAGTATATTGAAAATTCTTTAAAGAAAATGAAATTTTCAACATTCAATCTCTCAACTTCTTCATTGGTAATATAATTTTTTTTATAGTTTAAACTCATACTTTTATAATTTTAGAGATAATTCTAATATAATATATGATCTACTGAATAAAAAATTATGAATAAATTATTATTTTATTCTTAAAAATTTGACTTAATCAATGAGTGGCCTATTATTTTTTTAAAAAATTAATTAAATAGTCTATAACTTTTATTTTCATTAAACCCTTTAGTTCTTCCACCCAAATTTTATATTTTTTTGTTAAGTTTATATAAAATAATCAAAATGCCCATATATATATTAAGAAAAATTATACTTGAAAAATCTTATTATTAAATTGAATTGAAATAAAAAAAAATTATTAATAAATATTTTTAATATATATATAGACATTTTAATTATTTCATATAAATTTAACAAAAAATGAAAAGAAGTATAAAAGAATTTGACGAAAATAGAAGTCATAGACTATTTAATTAATTGTTCAAATATAATGAATCACTTTATAAATTATATCAAATATGAAAGATAAAATAATAATTTACTCAAAATTCATTGCTAATACATTGATTTTTTTTTTTTCTTTTCGCAAATAACGATAATCCCAATAAAGCAGCAACGGTTAGGGTATGGGTTTGAATAGGAAAATCCAAAGAGTTGTTGATTGATGAAAAAGCATGGGTTTTATTGTTGATGTATTGTTATTTGTTGGCGTGATAGAAGGACTTGAATTAGTCAACTGTCGTATCAGAAAGATACCAAAGAACCACTGCTGGTGGCCTACAGCCCATTGGCCAAGCCATGAATTTTTTATATCATGGTGTGAACATTAAGATCGCCAGAATAATTGCATTGAAGTTTTAGGCTATTGTTGTTCCGGGCGAATATATTTAGAGATTCAGGGTATTTGAATAATTAATTAAAAAATTTAATTATTATTTAAAAATATATATATCGATAATTAAAAAATTTATTAAATATTTAAATAAATACTAATCATCTATTCATATTTTTCAAATTAATAAAATTTATAACAAGTAAAAATTATAATTATCAATCATCTAAACACCCTAATTAGTTTTTTTTTTTTTTTGTTACTAAATTAAAGAATAAGAGATTTCATATGCAACCACTGTCATAATAAGAATTTCTACCAATTTAACGAGAGTTAGTAAGTAAACTAATTTAGAGTGAATTACTATTAAATTCCTCAATTATACAATACACACATTGGCAGATCTATGCATATGGTTGGAGCAGTTGTTCTTATTGGACAATTAAATCCTCTATATATTTTAATATTATCTTTTTAGTATAAAAAAAAATTGAATATAAATTTATTATTTAAATCATATATATATATATATATATTATTAAATTATATTTTAATATGCATTGTACTTGCCTCATTTAGATTATTCTTCTTTGCACTATAAAATAATAAATATATTATATGTATATATACTGCCCACTAATATATTTTTTTGAATCCACCAATGAGCATACACGTAGAGTCCATCTTAGGAGTCTTAAAAAAATGGGGTTAGATGCTTATAATTTTTCTTTTTTATATTTTTCCTTCCTCTCGTCTCTAGAACCATTTGTTGTTGGGAGCGAACCTCATCCATAGAAAATTAGAAATGAATTCATTCTAGTCAGTGAAACTTGAGAAATAAGAATTTTCGGCCAATATTCAGCCAACCCAATTTCATTGGCCCCAACTTGACAGAATCACAGGAAAGAGAAAAGGGTTTTCATGAAAGTTCCATTGAACAATGAAATTGGAAAAGTTCCTTTTTAAATGAACTAGGAAATATTTAAATTAGTTTTCAAAATTAAAATACGATTGGATTTGGATGGCAGTTTCCAAAATTAATTTTAAAATATAAATTTCACATTTATTAAATATAATATATTAAATAAATTTAAATATAATCTAATTCTTTAATTTTAATAGCTAATTTTAATTAACATTTCTAAAAATATATAAATTTTCAATATTTATAATAATTACATTTTTAATATAATGAACAAATTTTTTATTTTATATCTGTTACGGGTTTAAGTCGAATTCAAATAATGATAATACCCACCTCTAAATTGATCCGATTATATATATTATATATTTTTTTATTTGTTAATATTTTATTTATATATAGTTTATAATTATTTATAATTTATAATTATTTTTTATGTGAAATATAAATTATATTATATGGATATTTAAAATACACACATATATATATTAAAAATAATAAATATATAAATGAATATACTCAATCCAACCTGTCCCGATCAAAAGCGGAGCGAGTGATAAGACGGATGTTTTTATTATTATGAAAGTCTGATTTAAATTTTGCAAAACTCGTCTCAAATTTAACCCGTTATTATTTCTAAATAAAACTTTATTCGTATTTATTTTTTAATTTATAAAATTTAAACTCAAGATTTTAAATAAAAATATGAATTTTTATTACTAGAACTAAGAGGCGTGAATTATTAGTTAAATATTTTTTAAAACTATATGATTGCATCATCCAATATAACTACTTTAAATTTTTATAATATGAGAAAGACATCTCTAATCAAATTACACTTGATTAATTTGAGAATTCTAGTGACAATGCCAAATGGTGTTTGAATATATAAAAAGATTGCTGCCAATCCACCTCAGTTACTTTTTGAAAATTTGAAATTATAAGAATTATAATAATATATGATTAAATTATAAAGTATAAACAAAAGGATAAAGACAGAGAGAGTCCCACTTCTACAGTGTAACAGTAACCTTTCTATTAGTTTCAGTGCTCTCACACTCATTAGTGTCATTTCTAAGTGCTAATTTGCTCCCTTTCTTCAGCATTTGTTGACGGAATACTGAATTTATTCACATTTTAATATAGTTGAGGAGTAGGAGGTCTCGAGTTGGATTTTTATATTAAGTAATATTATTTCATGCATAATACATTTATTTTTTATATTTATTTTGTATATAATATCCCTTGAAATATAATGACAAAGATAACTTTTTTTTTTTATAAAAGATAAAGATAATATAGTGCGAAAAATCTCATTCATAATATAATTTTATTATTAAACTAAAAAGTAAATATACATAAAAGAACATCACTCATTTAATTATTCATTTTGATCACAAATTTATTTAAGTATAACAAGTATTTATTAAAGTATTAAATTTTTTAATTTAGAATAACCTTTTTTGGAGCATATTTTATTGGTAGAGTTGAAAGTGAAATGAGAATAAAAAATAGGCATGGAAAGAATTTTGGTCAAAGGAAAAGTCAAAATATTTTAATAACTATAATTCAAGTGATAAGATATATTTATATTCTATAGTGAGGTTTTAGGATCAATTTATAGAAAATATACATATTGAGAAAAACAATCACAAATTTTAAAATAATATTTAATTCCATTAATCATAATACGGGAATGAAAATATCTATAGTTAAACAATATATATATATATATATATATATATATTCTAATGGTTGAGTCATTTATTTTTATATATTATTATTGATAAAGAAAAATAATTAATAAATGCATTTGGCTCGTCCAACTTATAAAAAAATTAGAATAAATTATTATTTAATTTATGAGATTTAATTTAATAATTAATTTATATTATTTTTAAACAAATAAATTAATTTATAATTATATTTTAATTTTGTCATACTATTAAATCATTTCATAGAAAAAGTGATAATGTTGATAGCTAATCTTATTTGGATTTACTCCTGAAAGAACAGCAAATGAGATTTGAGAAGTATTGAAATTGAGATATTGTATCTTGTTCGTGATTTTCATTGTGAGTGATGTTTTGGTGGAAGAGATGAAGTAAAAAAGTGATAGGTATATTAAATAATCTTAATATATATTTTAATATAAGCCTTAATAGATAATAAATTTTTATAGTGGGCTAAATAGATAAGAGCCCATTAACTGGTTTTAATTCTAGTATAATCCTATATATGCTAGCTAGGGACAACATGCTAAGTATTCCAAATTACATAACTAAGGTGTAATACTTCAAGCAATCGCATATTATTTGATCTAAATCCTAACAATCTTTAAGTATTAGTTTTGTCTGATTTTGGATTCAAGATTTTGAAAGTTTTCTAATTTTAATTTTAAGCATTTAAGTTTCTTGTTCTAATTTGAATTTAAGTTTGTTGTTCTTAATTAAAGTTATAGTTTGATTAATTAAAAAAAAATCCCAAACTCAGATTCAACGAACAACGGAGATTGGTGAAGCAAAGAAGATTTGAAATTGGTTCGGTTCGAATTGCTGATTCTATTCGAATCAATTGATTTGATTCAGGTGCACTTGTTCTAACTTTCCTTATATATAATTTTTGCTATTTAATTGTCTATTTAAATATATAGAAGAATGGATGAATGTGTTCCGATTGAAATGGTTAAACCGAAAACTTTTAGTGGAACTAAATTTAATTTCAGAAAGCGAAATACTCAATTTGGATTGAAATGTGAAAATATATTTTACACTGTTTTGAATATCTTTACTGATACAATGGAGGACGTTGATAAATCTCAATGGAACAAGGACGATAACTTCTGTAAAGACCATTTATTGAATTGTCTTTCTGATCGGCTGACAAAAGTTTTTAGCAAATACAACACTGTTAAAAAAATATGGGATAATTTAGATGCTCAATTTAAAAAAGATGAGGAATTGTCTAAAACACACCTAGTTAACAAATTCATGGATTTTAAATTTAATGAAAATATATAAATCACTTCTCAAATAACTGACCTAGAAAATATGAGATCTAAATTAAATAATGAACAGATCATCATCTGTGATGTCTTCTTAGTTGGAGCAATAATTTACAAAATACCTTCTGTATGACATACTTTTAAAACTGAAATGTATAAAAAAAAAAAGTGCAAGTGGGATTGGATGATCTCAAACGATTCATCAGAATTGAAAATGAGAATAGAGTTAGAAATAATTTGAAAATGGTCAGACAACAGCAGTCGGTTGCTAACACAATCACACATTTCAATAAATTTTCTGGGAGATCCAAGTCGACAAAAAATGAATCCTCAAGTTTGAGGCCAAAAAGACAATTTCTAAGAAGAAAAGGGGCAAGTGCAACAATTGTGGGAGATGGGTCATTTCATTGTGGAATGTAGGGCTCCTCTAAAAACTAAATCTAACACACCAAATAAAGAAATAAATATGATAGTACAGAATACTGAGCGTCAGAATTTTATTGCTTTAATTGGAAAAAGTGGAAAGGCCAGTACTTCTCCAGAATGGTGATTAAATACAGGAGCCAAATGTCATATTTGTAAGAACAAAATACAACTTGATGATGCTACTGAAGTCAACGAAACTATCGTTGTGGCTAGTGGTAATAAAGAAGTAGTGACTCACACTAGTACAACAAACATAAGGTTCTCTTCAGGTAAAATTCTAACTCTAAAAAATGTTAAAATAGTTTCATCTATCTTAAAAAATTTAATTTCTATCAGTTTTTTAGATATTACTGGCATGAACACTTTAATTTACAATGATATAGTAACTTTGTCTGTTAATTTTTATTATTTTGGATGTGCTTATTTGGTAGGTAGTTTGTATAGACTGAGTTTAGCAAATGAAATAGTTAGTCATGTTAGTTTAAATTTAATTGATTCAAAAATATTACATAATTGATTAGGACAAGTGAACTATAAGAAAATGGCTAAAGTAGTTAAAACTCATAATATACCATTAAATATTTCGATCAAATTTAACAAATGTGAAGTGTGTGCTCAAACTAAAATTACTAGAGAACATTTTCAATCCATCTCTAGGAGTACACAACTTCTTGAACTAATACATTATGACTTATGTGATTTTAAAAGTTTCACAACTAGAGGAGGTCGGAAGTATTTGATAATATTTATAGACGATTTTTATAGATTTTGTCATATTTATCTGTTAAAATCTAAAGATGAAGTATTTGATAAATTTAAAATTTTCAAGAATCGTATTGAAAATCAATTAAACTTGAAAATTAAAAGACTTAGGAGTGACAGAGGAGGGGATTACAAATTGACAGAGTTCAAGAAATTTTATAACTCTCATGACATAATACTTGAAACTACTGCTCCTTACTCATCTCAATCTAATGATATAGCTGAACGTAAGAACATGACGTTAACTGAAATGTTAAACTCTATGTTATTAACAGCTGACATGCCTTATTGTTATTGGAAATAAGCAGTTTTGACTGCATGTCACATCATGAATAGAGTGTCACATTCTAAGACAAATTCATTACCTTATGAATTATTGCATAAACATCCTTGTAGATATAATACTCTAAAAACTTGGGGCTGTATTACTTATGTTAGGATATCAAATTCTAAGAGACCAAAGGTAGGACCTAGGACAAATACATGTGTATACCTAGGTAGTGCAGAGAATAGCCCATTTTGAATGAGTTTAGTTAAATTCTCAAACTCTATGTTGGTATACTTATTATTCAAATATATTTAATTTATTTGCTTCAATTTAGTTTGTTTCTAAAATTGATAGTATGCTTAAAAAATTCATATTTTGAAGTAATAAATCTTTTTGTGATATGATGATTCAATATTTTATTTTGAACATTATATTATTTATCTATTGAAAAGTGTTATATGTAGAACATATGAGGAGATTGTTGAGTATATTAAATAATCATAATATATGTTCTAATATAAGCCATAATAGATAATAGATCTTTGTAGTGGACCAAATGGGCAAGAACCCATTAATTGATTTAACCATAGTGTAACCCTATATATATGCTAGTTAGAGGCAACATGCTAAGTATTTCAAATTAGATATATAGGATGTAATGTTTCAAACAATCGCATATTGCTTGACCTAAATCCTAACAATCTTTTGTAACCCTATATATATGATAGTTAGGGGCAACATACTAGGTATTTCGAATTAAATACCTAGAAAGTAATGTTTCAAGTAATCATATATTATTTGACCTAAATTCTAACAAAAAGTGGGTATTTTAATTAAAAATTATTTTTTACTTTTAATGGTAATATGGAAAATGATAAAAAAAAAATTAAATAGTTTGACTAAATTAAAATAAATTAATTAATTTTAATAAAAATAAAAATGAATTAATTAATTAAATAAAATCTCATGAACGAGATTAAAATTTACCCTTATATGTGAGGGACAATAATCAGTAGATTCGGTTAATTAAATTAAAATTTTTAAAAATTAAATTGAATTAATTTTAAAAATACATCAAATTAAATTAAACGAAAATTTATATAAACTTAATCGAGGTCCTTAGGCTATTACCTAGAAGCTTCAACCTCCACTTACTTAGATAGTAAGCAAGACTTTCTACTCTACAAATCCCATGTCCTTGGGCTACAAAACACGGAGGTACAAGGGATTTGTGAAAAAGGAAGTTAGACGTGCCATATCATTCTATTTTTTGGGGATTTTTTCGATAAAATAAATATATAATTATTAAAAATATATATATATATATATATATATAATTTCAGTTATTTTAAATAATTTAAAAAAAAAATTAAACTGAATAAATTAAAACTTTTAAAATATAAATTAAAAATTTAAATCGAATTAAATCCATCGAATTAAGTTGGATTTGATTCTTTGCAGTTGGTTCGGTTTTTTTTTGCTTTTTTCCCATTTTCTAGTGCGGATTTTGGACTAGTGGCAACGAATGACATGAGGGAGGACTTATCATAAACAAATTAAAATAAATTATAATAATAATAATAAAAAAAAAAGGAAATGGGAAGTGGTGTGACTTGTGAGGTGGGGCTATATGGGATGGGACCCAACTAACGTGGGTTGGTTCCTATATATGACGTTGTCTTTTCTATACCCATAATGCCCCTCACATAAATTTCTTTTCCATTTTTGTTATTTCTTCGCTATTATTGGCATAGGTTGATAATAATGTTTTTTTTATATATATTTTCAGTGAATAATGTTTTTATGTTTAAGTTAGTTTCCATATTTATTGAAACTAATTTTTTTTTTATGAGTGAATTTAAAGATGTTTTTCTAATCAGCCTATATATTCAAGAGTTATCTTATTAATATTAGTTTAAAAATTAAAAAACTTAATTAATAAAGTAAGAAAGTAAACTAATGTACTAAACATCAAACTTGGAAAAAATAAAACAAATGGTTAATTGTAATTTTCTCCCGTACAATGATTTATCATATTAAATTCTCCCTAATTTTTTAAAAATACATTAACTCCCTCCCGATGAATGTCATAATATATTACTAGACTCTTCCGTTCAATTTTACCATTAGTCAATCTTTAGTCAATCTTAAAAGAGTAGTAAAAAGATTAAAATATTTTTATCTTTTATTTTTAATTAATTTCATTTTATTTTTATTTAAATTTTTTTTAAAGTTAAAAAATTTATTTTCATATTTTTGACAAATTTGAAAATAAAAATATTTTTTAAAAATATTTAAAAAATATTTTTATTTTATTTTTTAAAAAATAACAAATAACAAATAAAAATATTTTTTAATTTTTATTTTTAAATTTGTCAAAAATATGAAAATGAATTTTTTAT
>CANXYC010690909.1:0-22686 GCA_948193065.1 Aleurites moluccanus
AGTATAAATACTCAGTGGATAAATAAATATGAAATGCATTAAAAACTTAACCTGCCAATTTGCCCATATATGACCATTTCCTGAAAATTTCACAATTATTCCAATAATGTGTGCAATGAATATAAGATGGACTATTATGCATATTGGTAATACAAGCTAGGGTCTAATAGATAATATCAATACATCTCCCCACCAATACACCATATCCAATAGTATAGTCATAAGGAGGATCAGTTCTTATGGCATAGAGCCTTAACCCCCCTCTAGCTAGGGTCCAATAGATACCAGTGTGCACACAGTCGATGAATTCTACCACCGTATCATCGTAACAGTCCTGTTATATTACCATATGCAATACTTTCCAAATATTATGAATATGCACCCAATATATATATAATGTGATGTCAAATACTCTAAATTTACTATTCTAAGCATGTTTGAAGCAATCCGGAACCAACTCATAAAATTGGCCCGTCGGGCCCGGTCGGGCCGATCAGCCCATTTAGGCCCACTTTGCCATATCGATCCGAAATCAGTCCGAAATAGTCAAAGGTCATTTGCCATGTTCAAATACATGCATACTAAGTTAAAAATGCCAAGCATATCTAAAAACCCACCTTTTACGCAAAAACAACCAAATTGCCCTTGGGGGTCCCACTTGGCCTAAAGGTCCACGACCTTTTCCTTTCCTTTTAAGGACTCACCTGCACGAAACCCAACTCTCCGATAAGACTCTAAAGTCACAAAACTCAAAGATACACATTAAAACACAAATTTCGTCAAATTACCCATTTTTCAAAAAAAAATCGTCACTTTCGTACTTTGAAGCTAGCTTTCACAGAACATCACCATAAATGTAACAAATTAACTTTAGACTCCATTTTCTTTCCATACAACAGAATTTTAATAATTCACAAGCAACATGGATGAGTTTTTGGTTTACATTCAATTAACGAATTTACACCATATCAATTGGAAAACAAGTGCACAAACACATGACAAGCAAATTTCTCATACCCAATGCTTATATAAAATCAGACTTATTTTAAGAATTCTCTCCTTTTCTAAAATTTACAAACTCCTTATAATCATACTCACCAATCCATGCCATAAAGAAATCGGAATTTCACATCCAAGCAATGTCATATTAACAAATTTCAGGCAAAACAAAAATCAGATTGGTTCCAGTAGGTTCCTATGAAGATTTAGATCATCTATGGACTCCAAATCAACTTGACACCTTCTACATATATTTAGATTATCCTCTTACCTTTCAAAAAAATCTAGAAACACAGCAATTTGATCTAAATTGAATAAGTTATGAATTTTTCTCCCAAGAGTGCTCTGTCCACGGATCACCCAGTGGACAGCAGCTTCCCAACCCATTTCGACCAAGAACCAGTTCGAATTTGACCCTGATATCTTCATATGAAATGAATCCCTGTGAGTCTATTTTCATCTCCAAAAAGAATCAACCTTTTATGGGCATATAAACTCAAGTTATGGATAAAAATGTGAGGAAAGGTCATTCAGAATTTCCAAGGCAGAATCAAGCATACAACCAATTCACTCAACCAACTCATATAATCACAACCCAAATTCAACCAATTTATACAATCTCATTTCATCTAATCTATCACATTCAGCCACACCCCAAAATGGTCACCTTTATGCAAATAACTTTAATTTTACACAAAACTAATCAAAACTCAAAACACATTTCATATACATGCACATCCATCAACCAATCAAACCATTAAACCATTAAACCCTTCTACCCCCCCCCATTTTTCCTACACCACCCGAATCTTTTCTAGTAACACCTCACAAAAAAATTTTAGATTTCCATCAATAATCAACTCAAATATAACCAATTTCCAGCAATCAAAGAAAAGGAACAAAATCAAACCTTGATTGGGAAGAACTCAAGCAAAAGTTGAAATGAAGAAACCCTAACTCTACCAAAACTTAAACCAATCAGACCCAAGTTAAATCAAGTAAAAACATACCTTAAAATCTTTAGAAATCAAGAAGATTTTCCCCCTTATGGATGCTGGTTTGGCCGGCTGGAATGGAGGAAGAAGAGGAAAGAAATTTTGCTCTAGAGGAAAAAAAAAAAAGAAATGTTTTCTTCCAAGGAAAAATAATAGCTCACTATGTGTATACATATATATATATACCTTTTATTATTAAGAGTGGCCGGCCCCCTAGGGCAAAGAAAGGGAGGAAATTTTTTTTTTTAAATTTAAAATATATATATAACTCCTTAGTGGAGGATGACATCATTTAGTCAAACATTTCAAACTTAAATTTTGAAATCCCACTTTAATTACCCTCCAAAGATTATCTACTATGAATTAATTGATTATCAAATAATAAAATAATAAATTTCCATCTCATATACATAATTAAATAAAATCGTCTCGAAGAAAAATAAAATTTTGACCATAAAAGTCAAAATTACTATTCCGGTCAACTTTTAACCCAAATAGAAAAATTTTCACGTTTAAAATTCAAAAATTCACTTTTTATCAAAAATAAATAATTTAAATCATAGAAATGTCAATTTCATAAAATTCACATATTTCACGGATCACAAAAATGCAAAATGACCAAAATACCCCTGGATTGAGAATTTCTCAATTCGGGGTTTCAAGGCACAACCAATAGCACATTGAGTCACATAAACATGCATCATGAATTTTATCAACATATGAGTATCAAAATCACATTTATAACTTTAAATAACACGTTAACATGCAATAGCATAGAATCGCCCCTTAACCCAGTCTAATGCCTAACCTCTACCACTACGGTTTTAACCGAGGTGTTACAACAACTTATGGTGACTATTTGAATTTAACTTTACTATTCTATAACTTCAATTTGACAGTTTATACTAATATGGTTGCATCTCTTAAAATACATATCTAATGCTAAAAAAATTTTAAAATTTTATAGGTAAATATAAATGAACACTTTTTATATTGAACACTTTTCCTAATTCAGTCTCTAAGGTTCTCAAACAATAAAACACAGTAGCCTTCTTGTTGAAACTTTCATCCGAGTCAGTATCAGTTTTTGCTTAATATCTTTTTTCTTACTTTGAATTTCACAAAATCCTTTTACAAGAATATAAATAACACACATATCTACAATTTTCATGTTTTATAATTAAGTAAATTCTATTATTAAGGTCACAACATAATAGGTCCAAATTACTGCTTTTATATAGAATCCGAATATATTAATTTACACATAACAATTCTTATTTTTTCCTACTTGTTATTAACATATAAGTATTAAACTAAACTCTAATCTTATAATCATGTCTTACACTTATTCTTCTTAAATTATTAAATTTAATAATTATAAAACTTACTTATATCACTAAATCAAATAAAACATCAAGAATTAGAAATTTACCTTAAGCCAAACTTCTTCTTCTTCCTTGTCACCTTTGGAACTTTTTTCCACCTCTAAATCTAATCTCCTTTTCTCTACTAAATCTCTACTTCAAATTCTCATTTTCGCTCATATAATAGCTTAGTTATAGACTTCTTTGAGAGAATCCTACTAATATCTTGCTTGAAAGAAGAGTTTTGTGAAAAAAAATGAAAAAGATGATAATGAAAGTGGTTGATGTAGGTTTCAGCCAAAATAAATTTTTTGGTATAGGAATATTATTTTCCAACTCTTTAACACTTATTCTAGACTTATATATATATATATATATATATATATATATATATATACAAATAGAATAATACTTAATAGAAAATTTGAGAAAATTCTAGAAAAATTGAGATAGTTTTTACAAAATAAACATATGTTTTATTAGTTTATTTCAGATAATTGCTACAAGTAAAAAAAATAAAATTTTGGCTATTTTTCCCATAAGTGGCCGGATGACTTGGTGAAAATATTTCAATAGTTTTTGTCTTTTATTTACTTAAGAAAACAAATGAAAGATTAAAGATAAGTATGAAAAATTTTTGCTTCATTAAAAAAATGACAAGTGTAAAGGTTTTCACATAATTTTTTTTTATCAAATAAACAAGTAAAATTTTATCCAAATTTTCTATCCATGGCTGGTCCACATTCGTGAATAAAAGAAAGTTTATTTTAATTTTTAACACATATAAAAGATGACAAAATTGGTGGGTCCCATTTTCCATTAATTTAAAAATTTTACTTTTCCTCCCATTCCTTTTAGTTCTTTGCAATCATATCCTTCATTCTCTGTACTTAACATCTAATTAACTCTTCCTTAATACCATGCCCAAATACTGATTCTCATTCACTTCATTTAACATTTCATCACTGTATTTACAAATCACTTACTCTTAAGCATTTAGCTTCCATACCGAATTTTTTCTTAACTTTTATTACTTGACTAATTCTTTTATCTTACTAATTAGATTAATTCTCATTAACTTAATTCACTTGAATCTATCTAAAATTTATCATACTGTCTATACTGTCTTATTTACTTAATTCCTTAAATTTTCATATGCTCTACTCCAGCTTATATAACTATTTAACAAAACTTCTCTTAAGTTTTTAACTTCTATCTTTGTCTAATCATTACTTTTCAATAATCCAATTCACTGAAATTTAATTAGTTTCCTTCTAGGGTGTTACAGTTAATATGTTTAATGATCATTAAGGATAAATATTAATATTTAACTTTTTGTTTAAATATTATTTTTAAAGGATAATTTAGTCTTTTTATTTAAATAAGTAGGAGATTTTTCAAAAAATCTCTAAATTGGAGTTTTTACAAACAACAACTGTTTGACTACCTAACAACTATCAATTGTCCGTTACTGAACGGGTATGATTATAGATGGCAAATAGGCAGGTTGGGTTGGTTTCTGGTCTGACATTTCAGGTTTGGATCAAATTTAGGTTTGAATAATTTTATGTTCGGGTCATCACCGGGTCATATCATTATCGGAACGGGTCATCAATCAGATCGGGTCATTATTGATCCGAGTCATCTTTGGGTTGAATAATCAACGAGTCGGTTAATTCATGGGTTGGGTCATTATTGAGTTTGGTTCGTCATCGGGTCGGGTTGCCAATAAGTCAGATCATCAAAAGGTCGGGTCATGATTGAGTTCCAGTCATCATTTTTTGGTTCCTTCGATTTCCATCCATTTTTTTCTTTTTTCTTTTTTTTTTTTTTTATTTTCAATTGATTTTGGCAAATTCGTCAGTATTTTTGAAGGAGCATTGGAAGTGTTCATGTATGTGGGCTACTAACTCTATTGGCTTATTAAGCACCATATTACTAGACTCTTCATGGAGCACCATCTCATAGGCCTATCTGTAGAAACTAAAACCATCTAAATCACATTTTGTATGACGTAGCGAAAGCCTTCTAAAAGTCTCTTGATTCTAAAATGAATACCAGACTAATAGGCAATAAAGTTCATTGATTCAAAGAATACCGAGAATTAGAATACTTTGACACATAAAGGTTAGTTTATTTCAATCAAAAGTTGCCTCAATCCTAAGATTTACATAACTATATATAGGAAATAACTTTCAGAAAATCCTAGGAGCCTAATATGGTAATTTATTCTTAGAAGGAAATAAATCACCATATTTACATAAATAAATAAATAAATAAATCAAAACTAACTTAAATAGAAAAACAAATCAAAACTAATATAATACCTTGAATAACGTCTAAAAATAAGTTTCCTATCAAAAGTAATTAAGGAAAATAAAAATACCAAAAATATACAATACAAATATGAAAAATACCAAATCTTGTTGGTCTCCATCATTCTCTCTTGATTAGAGAAAATTTGACCTTGAATTTGCAGCAATATCATCATCAAAAGAAATTTTAGAAAAAAGAATTATATATTGAATACATATGTTCATAAATTACTCGTCAAGAGTATGAAACTTTCGAATTTTTCTTTTATATTTTAGGCTCATCACCCTTGTATTACCAACAAGGTCCATCACCTTCACCTCCATCTCGAGATGGAAGACCTTAGGCCTAGGATATATGATAAACAATCCCATTAGAAGTGGTATCATTTGTGGGAATCACAGGTTCTGGATCTTGGAAATCAAGTTGAAATGGGTAGAGTTGGTAAGAAGAATAAGGGACATATGATTCTTCTAAGGGACGAGCCCTAAGAGAAATAGTAGAAGGAGAACAAAAAGGCTATGCTAGGCTCTTAACCTAAGTGAGCCTTCCCTCTATAAGATGACACAAATGACCAAGTTTTTGTTAGGCACTACTTTAGACACTAATGAGCAAAACCAACATCAAATCAACTATTCCACAGACAAAAGCTTGACATTTAAGCCTTATGAACCAAAGGAAGAAAAGGGAAAAAGCCTAGGTTGGAAGCAAAAAAACCATGATCATGGATAAAAAAGAAGACCCAAAGGAGAATCTTAGAAAAAGAAAACTCTAGAGGTCATGAGTAAACCATTGGTTATGAAGGTTCCAATTAGTATAACATTACCCCTTCAAGTTGGAATGTCAAAACTAGATAATCCTATAAATGCTGAGTAGACAGGATTGCAAAAGCCATAAAAAACATTGGGCAATGTTCAAGTTGAGATGATGGAGAAAGCTTTCTGAGTACTTCATTGTAATTATGTACCAAGAATGAAATAAAAGAAGAATTTCTTCCAACAAGCTTTGGTTACAAAAATGCTCTTGAGAGACCATAATAAGACCTAGTGAACTTTAGACGAAACATCACAAGGTTGAGGTATTATAAGACTTAGTGAACTCTAAGTGAAATAATGCAAGGCACAAAGACCTTTACGTGAAGCACATTAAGACCTATAATAAGGTAGAAACCATAAGACCTCACATAAGGTAAGATAAGACCTCTTCATGTGGGTATAATAAGACTTTTCATGAGGCAAAGAAAGACCCTCTTCATGAGGCAGCAAACATGGGCTTTCTCAAGAGGCAAAGAAAGACCTCTAATGAGGTAGATAAACCCTCTTATAAGGAGACATAAAACCTCTCTAAGAGGCATTATAATACCTTTTGTGAGGCAAAAAAAACCTCTTCGCTAGGCAAAAAACAAAGATCTATACAAGAGGTAAAAAAAGACCTTTAGCTAGGTAGATATGATCTCTTAAAAGGCAAGGTAAGACCTCTCTGTGAGGCACCATAAGACCTTTCATAAGGCAAACTAAGACCTCTAATGAGGCAAATAAGACCTTTAATGAGGCCTATAATACATCTTATAAGTAAGATATCTATATGGGGGCACCAAAAAGACCTTACATGAGGAAAACAAAGACTTATTCGTGAGGGAAAAAAACTCTCTAGGAGGCAAAGAAAGACCTTTAGTGAGGTAGATATGACCTTTCATAAGGTAAGGGAAGGCCTTTGGGCACTATAATGCCTTTCATGAGGCGAACAAAGATATCTTTGTGAGGTAGCAAATAAATAACTCCTCGGGAGCTAAAAAAAGACCTTTGATAAGGAAGATAAGAACTCTCAACAGACGAGATAACTCTTTGTGGGGCACCATAAAGGGCTTCTATGATACAAACAAAGACCTCTTCATAAGGAAGAGGACAAGGATCTCCTTGAGAGGCAAAGAAAAACCTTTGGCATAAGAGCTCTTCGAGAAGTACCATAAGACTTGTCATGAGGCAAACTAAGACATCTGACGAGGTAGATTAGACCTCTCATAAGGTGGTGCACTTCCTCCTCAAGTATACGCGTTGCAAGTTACAAAGTGATAAGTGAGTATAATTTTCATGAGGATTGATGTAATAAATTACTAGAATTATAGGTTTTTTTATAATATCTAGACAATAGAATAAGAAGATATTGATTTTCACTACTCTAGCTAAGACTTTAATGAAAAGGATTAATAATCAATATAGAGAAGAGCTAGAATTCCTATAATTTTGCACCTCATCATATTTGATATACATTCATTTAATCTAAAGATGATACAATCTTTGAATTTAGCAGACATTTTCTTTTAGTGTTACTTGATAATGTTTCTCAATCTTTTATCAAGACTATTCTAGCTAACTTGTAATAAATCTCTTTCATTTAATCATTAGACTAAATATGTATTAAGATATAAAAGAAATCCTAACTAGAGTGGTCAAAATCTTATTACCTAAAGGGTCCTGATAAACATATCTTTACATTTCAGTCAACCCTGAATAGATCTTATAGATCCATTGCCCAAAATCCATGTTCATGCAATTATAATCATATAAATGGTGGTCAAATATTCATAAATGTTAAGAACAACAATATCCATTCAAAGATGATTATAAGTAAAAAGAACTTTATATATATATATATATGTAAAATAGAGAGACCTTTTTAGTGTAAGCAATGACAACGATCAATTTAATTTTAAGAAAGCATTCACAACAAATCACAAAATAATTGAAGAGAGATAAGTAAAAAGAACTCCATGAAAGCTTACCTTTGTTTCCAATGAAGAAGATAATAATACTAATAATAACTCTATGGATTCAACTCTAAACTCGCCAAAAAATAGTATAAACTCTAATTTAAGATAGAGAAAACTAAATATTCTCTAACTTCACAAAAATGGTAGAGGGAATCCAATCAAGCTGATTATGTTTCACCCATTCTTTGGAGAAAAACGATAAAATAATTCTCAATCATGGTCCTTACTGATCGGATCATCCATATAATATATAAAAATAAACTCCATATATTGGATATCTTTTTCTTTGAATAAGATCTCAATTTCAACGATTGTTTCATTGGATATTTTATAACTAAAATCCCTTTTTTCTGATCCAGTTCTTCCACCACTGCAAACTCCAATTAGATTCAAACATGATACACTTTTTTATTATTGGGAAAATCCAAGTACTTTCTTTCTGATTCAGGAAAGAGCTTTCAAAGATCTTTTTTCCTTTTGGAAAATATATTAATGACAAAGAACACATTTTTTTTTCTAATGCTATTAATACTTGTACTTGCTTTATTAGTTTGCCCAAGCCTGGCTGAGGAAGAGTTAGGGTGTAAAAAGAAAAAAGAAAAAATTCAGGCTAGACAACATATATGGAAAGATTAAACCATTTACAAAAAATAAATAGAATCTGATTTGAAAAGAAAACTTTTTGAATTTCAATATATAAAAAAAAGGTTGATTCTAATGGCTTGTGTTTAGGTACTGATTTTTTATTTTGCGGTTGTTAATGTTCAAACTATTGAACGATATGATTCAATGTTAATTCCTAATAATACTTGTGTCTTGATTCGCAGTGTTCCTGTAACTTGGCATCAGGAGCCTATTGATACTACAACTATTCTTCTTGTTGAAAAGCAATAGCCAAAGAGTGTTGACTCTTAGATTTCTAAGAATTCTGCTTCTTCCAGTACTTCCTCTGGAGGTACTAGAATTGATTTAGATAGGCCTAGCACTGTAATTATTGGCATCGATTCACTTAATACCTCATAGATTTTAGGGAATTTTGGTTCTTCCAGGACTTGTTTTGCAAGTGCTGGTATTGATTCACACATGACTAGCTCTATAATTACTGGTGTTGGTTCAAATAGGAATGGTTCCATTGGGTCATATAGAGATGGTTCAATGGATTCATATAAGAATGTCTTTATACCTACTAGTACCCATTTTGGTTCTTATTCTTCTTCTCATTTGTCTGTAGGTGAGTCTGTAAGTATCATTACTGGTTCATCTTCTAGATTTGATTATGTGATGGATTTGAAAATGATTTGTGTGATTCTTGGATTGGAGTTAGTTCAATTTAGCAAGCTAGATAATGATGTGGAGGAAAGATGGATTAAGCATTTAGTTAGAAAACTAGTCTTGCTTGGTTGTGTTTTCGAGAGTGAATATGGTGTAGGTGGTGATAGAGGTGTAGAAAATATGGTTTTTCATGGTTTTTGTTAGAGATTCTTCCTATATTGTAGAATAGGAATTCCATTTGTTTGAGATATATTTTCTTCCTATATTGTAGAATAAGAATTCCACTTGTATTAAGGATTCTGTTGTAACTAGGAATCCTTATTTGCTCTGTATTTGTTTCTCCATATAACTTTATTAGATATGTATAAATAGGGATGTACTTCTTTGATTAATTTAAGAAATATACAGCTTTTCCATAATAATCTTTATATGGTATCAAAGCTAATACTCCTACGAGATAGCCTAATCATCAGGTATGTCTTCCTTTACTAATTTTTTATTTTCTCATACCCAACCAAGTTCTTTGTTTTCTTCTCCATTACCAACACCATAATCCTCTTATATCCTCACAATTCACCATTATCAAGCTCAAAATCAACACCACCTTTATCTCAACTCAAAACGAGACCTTTATCAGACTTCTATTCACCCATGAATAACAGTCCCCTATCCTCATTTAGACATCAAATAACCCCTCCATCCATTTCCTGAGGCCTACCATTATTGCTCGATCAATCCTCAATTAACCCTCCACCAATCACTAACTTGCCACCTATTTAACAGCCCCAAGTCACACCTCAAGCCAACCCACCACTACTGGAACTTCAGCGGCCCTAACCCGATGCCACCCATCTACAAACAGCAGCCCGCACACATTCCATGCCTCTTCATACTACTGCAATGTCTTCTAGAAAAGCTTCAATAGCTGAAAGCAAATCATCCACTAATTACTTGGACATAAAACCTACTTCATATACTAAAGCCAAACCATATGTTCAATGGAAAAAGCAATGTTAGATGAGATTAATGCTTTATAACATAATAATACATGGAAATTGGTACCTAGATCGAGTGGTGTGAATGTTGTTAGGAATAAATAGATTTTTCGAATTAAAAGGAAACGTGATGGTACTATTGACTGGTACAAGGCTCTGTTAATGGCAAAAGGGTACATACAGAAAAATGGTATTGACTATAATGAAACTTTTAGTCCAATTATTAAAGCTACCACCATTCACATGGTGTTATCCTTAGCAATAATTTTTAAATAGTATACTAAGCAACTTGATGTTTCTAATACTTTTTTATATGGTACTCTTGATGAAACTATATATATATGGAACAACCACTTGGTTATGTAGGCCCTCTGAAACCAGATTATGTTTGCCAACTTAATAAATCTTTATATGGGCTCAAGTAAACACCACGTGCTTGGTTTCATAAACTTGCAACTTTTCTTTTTAGTCTTGGGTTTCAGGCTTCCAAAGCGGATGGCTCGCTGTAGATGATAAAGAAGGGTAATCATCACCTATTTGTACTTGTCTATGTGGATGACATTTCGGTTACAGGTTCTAATGCCTCGCAAATATCATGGTTTTTCCAAGCCATGTGTGCCATTTTGCCTATCAAAGATTTGGATGATCTTCACTATTTTCTTGACATAGAGGTCACTCAGACCACTTCGGGTATGCATTTTAGATAACATAAATATATTTCTAATCTCTTGTATAGGGAAGGAATGAATGATGCTAAAGCTTGTACCACTCCTATAGCTTTTGCGCCACCATTATCCAAAGATTCAACTTCTGTATTTTCTCATCCTGAGTGTTATAGTCATATTGTGGGTGCTTTACAGTACATTACTCTTACACGTCTGGATATTTGTTTATCTGTCAACAAGTTTTGTCAGTTTATGCATCAACCTAATGAGGATCATTGGACTGCTCTCAAGTGACTATTATGTTATCTCAAAGGCACTTTGAGCATGTGACTATATTTCTCATGCTATTCGTCTCTCTATTTATAATGTTTTGCATATAGTGATTGGGCTGGTTGCCCGGATGATAGGCGGTCTACTACTAGCTATGCTAGTTTTATGGGTCATAATTTTATTTCTTGGAAGGCAAAAAAGCAACATACTATTGCTAACTCTTCTATTGAGAGTGAGTACCGGGCGCTTGCTAATTCTTCTTCTGAAACAGTTTTGATTGTGTCTTTATTATTGGAGGTTGGTTTTTCTCCATCTTATTCGCCTATTTTATGGTGTGATAATCTGGGAGCTGTTTATTTATCTTCTAATCCTTTTTTTAAATGCTCATACTAAGCATATTGAACTAAATTATCATTTTGTTCGTGAGCTTATAATTAGCAATAAATTGCAAGTTCAGTTTATTAAATCCGATGATCAGCTTGCTGATATTTTTATAAAACCCTTGGGTCATCGTTTGTTCATTCCAAATCGTGTCAAGTTACACCTTCAAGATCTTCCGGCATCAACTTGAGGGGGGTGTTAGAGATTCTTCCTATATTGCAGAATAGGAATTTCACTTGTTTGAGATATATTTTCTTCCTATGTTGTAGAATAGGAATTCTACTTGTATTAAGGATTCTGTTGTAACCAGTAATCATTATTTGCTTTGTATTTGTTTCTCTTTATAGTTTTATTAGATGTGTATAAATAAAGTTATACTCCTTTGATTAATTTAAGAAATATACAAATTCCCCACAATAATCTTTATAGTTTTGATGGTAGATTTAGATTTGAGAAGAAAACACCTCCAGTAGGTTACATATGTCACAAGTGTAGAGTTCCAGGGCATTTTATTCAGCATTGTCTAACTAATGGTGATCCGGACTATGATTTCAAAAGAATGAAGCCTCCTATTGGTATTCCCAAGTCAATCTTGATGGAAAATTCGGCAGTTATGCAGGCAAATGAGGATCATTTTGACAAGGAAATTTCATGCCCAACTTCGAAGAGATTACAGTCTGCAAGTGATGTTCCACAAGAACTTCTTCGTCCTTTCCGCAAGCAAGTTATGAGAGATGCTGTATTAACCAGTAAATGTTGTTTCAAGGGTTTTATGATAAATGTATTAGGGATCATCTAATTTTTTCTGAGTTGAAGTGTGTTTGTGGAGCTACAGTGATCCTTACAGATTATCTTATCCCGAACATAACAGTTAGAGATACAATTAATCGCTTTTTAGAGTCTGATTCTGGTAATAATAATAGTCATGGAAGTGCTAAAAGCAACTCTGCTCGAGTTGAGAAACATGGAATTAACTTACCGTTCTTCAACCATGGTATTTGCTGAATCATCTGAGGAAGAGCAAAAGCCGTCACTTGCTAATGTAGAAGATATGGCAAATAAACCAAAAGCTTTTTGATTCTCCACAACAGTTGGCTAAGAAAGCAAAAGGTTCAAAAGCAGCAAACGAATCCGAAACGTCAAAAGGGAGTGTTCAAGCAGCTGATGAAGAAGAAGAAGTGCAGCAAAAGGCAATTTCTGCAGATGAGATAGGAAAGATGAAGAGAAAGAGAGAAGGTTGTCAAGATGTCGAGGCTGGAAGCTATATGATGCTTGTTTACGGTTATAATAATCCATATTGGGGTGTTACGCAAATGCTAGGATGCATAGTTTCCTATTATATATGTTGGTGCCATAAGCTATGGGTTGGATCCTTTTGGCATGTCTTTCCAAGATTAATAGATTTTGGAAAGCCATTCTTATTATTTCTCTTAGGCTATTCTTTTTCTAGTTCCTTTTAGGGCCATCTCCTATTATGTAAAGAAAACTAAAATGTTGAGCCATAAATTTTGGTCTAAGAGGCCATCAATTTTGGTCTAAACTTGACTTGACTTGTCTTCTAATTGTTGTTACTACTTTAATAAAATTCAAATTTCTGCACTAAATTTTCTATTGCTTTTATTGCTTGGTTCTCTCCTCTATCCCTCGATCTTTATATATCTTATGTATAATCTGTGGAAATAGTTGACATAGTGCATTTGGTAAAAAAAAAATATAAAAGTCTGCTGCTGTAAATTCAACCGTTAGTTTTTGAAATTATAATTAAAAACTAATTTTAGGAGAATTTATAGCTTAAAAGCTAGTTTTTATATAAAAAAATATCATTAAAATTTTAAATAATTAGAAAAATACTTAATATAATTAAATATTAAATATATGTATAATTATTTTAATATTTACATGTATTCATATAATTAAATATAAATTAGTTAAAATATATAGTTATTTTTATTAGTATATTATGTATAATATTAAATATTAATTATATATACTTAAAATTTATTATAATATATAAAATAATATTTTTATTTTTTATTTTTACAATTCAACTATTAAATTGTCAAATATTTTATAATTATTTATAATTCCTGATAATTAATTTTTAGCCGCTCACATTTCATAATTCATCGTTACCGCTATTTAATAATTAAGTGGGAAATGAGTATTCCTTGGAAAATTTCTCTTGGGTGAAAATTGTCCATTTTAGGAGGTAAAATAATAATAATAATAAAATAAACTACCTCGCATTTCCAACCCCAATTTTGTCAGCTCCCAACAAACTCCAAAAGATCTTGAATGACCCTCTTTGTAAGGTGGTCAGCTACTTGATTTGTTTCCATGTACACATGAGAAAGTCTACATATCCAATCTTTATGCAACAAATTTTGCAATCATTAATAACACTTGCCCAGGGAGGAAAGTGAACTTCACTATCCAAAACTATAGGAACGAAACACAAAGAATCAGTTTCAATAACAACTTGCCTGTAACCTGACTCCCAGGCAAGCGACTGCCTATGTCTAAGCCCATATAACTCCATTAAAATAATTGAATCTCTTCCAATATTTAACGAAAAACTCATTAACCAATTTCCATTAGCATCACACAAAACCCCTCCCGCTGCACATTTTCCAGGATTATCCAAATTACTACCATCAGTATTCA
Source organism: Aleurites moluccanus (assembly GCA_948193065.1). Taxonomy (NCBI): domain Eukaryota; kingdom Viridiplantae; phylum Streptophyta; class Magnoliopsida; order Malpighiales; family Euphorbiaceae; genus Aleurites; species Aleurites moluccanus. The sequence goes on from CANXYC010690909.1 coordinate 14,689, forward strand.
CTTTTATCCAATTCACAGAAGGAGGTCTCCAAGAAATAAAACCTGTTGAAGATTGATTCAAATCTTACCTGGTCTTTTGTCGATTGAGATAATTTCCTATTTTTTCTGCTTAGCTGAGATATGGTTCCTTATTTTTATGTTTTCTAGTTCAGTCAAAGTGTGATCGTGGTAGTGCTAAAATAATCTGATGTTTCTTTAGTTACATGTCTTTTGTAATGCCTATTTAAAGGCACATTTGGTATGTTAAACAAAAACACAGAAAGCAAGATTTCTGTAAAGTTTTTATAGCTCCTCTATTTTTAACATTGAATAAACCTATCATAGCTCCTCTATTTTTAACATTGAATAAACTTTTCATAGCTCCTCTATTTTTAACATTGAATAAACCTTTCATAGCTCCTCTATTTTTAACATTATCGTATAAGAGCAGGTTCAGATTCATCTAGGCCTAGTGAGTGATTTTGAGAATGAGAAATAGCATGTCTGTCAATGGGAATACAGTTAGCATATCACAACCTGCCATCCGCGCCTTCAAAGGATAGTGTTCTCAGTTCTAAAACATTAGAATGAAAACTTTATTTATGTAACATCCCAGCACGGTGTGGGATTCCAATATTAAAAGCGTACAAGAAATTGAAGTGATTTATATAGTCCAATTAGTTATTATCTAAATAATTTGGGTTAACCATTTTAAGTTGAGATTGAGTTATAACATAATAGATTATTTTGAACTAGTTTTGGGCCGAGCTGATAAAATTTGGTATCGGAATTATCTTGAGATTAGATTGTACAGAACTGGTAGGCCCATAAGGAAAGGACTATCTATGAAGTACAGCATGAGATGGAGCCACCCGGGGGTACTAGCGAACCACAATACCCAAAATTAATCAGGGACGCTAGACTAGAGGCTTGAGCCCAGTTATAAATATAAGCAAAGCAACCAGCAGAATAACGATAAGGACATCGCACCTCAAAAGAAAGGAGAGTGTAATATCCTAGCACAGTGTGAGATTAGGCTCGAAAATGACTCCAAATAACTTGATATTTTATAGCTCAACTCCACTCTAAAATGGTTAACCTAAGTATTTAAATAGTAATTAAATGGGCTATATAAACAACTTCTATTCCTTATATACTTTCGATGTGGGGATCGCACACCATGTTGAGATGTTATAATTTAAATCTCAAGATATTTGGGACTTAGTAGATAATGGATATGTTGATCCTGATGAAGAGAATAAGCTGAAAAAAAAAAGGACTCCAAAGCATTGTTCTTCAGACAACAAGCCGTTCATGAGACCCTTTGACCTTTTTTTCAAGAATTACAATAACTACACCCTTTTTCGAGAATTGCAATAGCTACACCATAAAAAGCAAGTCTGGATAATATTGTAAATAGAGTTTCAGGGCTCATCAAAGATAAAGGTCATAAAACTTCAAACTCTTTGGCATTAGTTAGAAACTTTGCAAATAAAAAATATGGTTAATTATTATTTTCTCTTTATAAATGACTCAATACACTAAGTTTTCTTTGACTTTTCAAAAATACACTCACTTCCTTCTGACGAATGTCACAATATAATACTAGATTTTTTTCGTTTAATTTTGTTGTTAGTTGACCCTAAAATGGTCAACAAGTATAGTAAAAAAACATAAATATCCTTATCTTTTATATTTAATTAATTACATTCTATTTTTACTTTAAAAAATATTTATAGGGTCAAAAAATACATTTTTATATTTTTTGATAAATTTAAAAATAAAAATATTTTTTAAAAATATTTTTTATTTTATTTAAAAAAAATAAAAATAAAAAATAAAAAATATTTTTTAAAAAATATTTTTACTTTTTTATTTTTAAATTTGTCAAAAATTTGAAAATAAAATCTTTATTGGTATTAAAAAATTTAAGAAGAAATAATTTAATTTCTTCTTAAATTATTTTTTAAAAATAAAAATAACAAATAAAAAATAAAAATATTTTTTAAAAAATATTTTTGTTTATTTTTTATTTTTATATTTATCAAAAATATAAAAATGAATTTTTTAACCCTAAAAAAATTTTTTAAAGTAAAAATAGAATATAATTAATTAACAATAAAGGGCAATAATATTTATGTCTTTTTATTATCCTTGTTGACCATTTTAAAGTTGACTAATAATAAAATTAGATGGAAGGGGTATTAGTATAACGGAACATTCGTCAGGAAGGAGTTAGTATATTTTTAAAAAGTCAGAAGTGATTTAATGTATTGAGTCATTTTACAGGGAGAAAAATAGTAATTAATCCGAAAAAATAATGAAACTATGCTAGATTTTTTTTATCTAGAGTTACTACAATTATTAGTCAAATGAGATCATATGGAGATCTAATAACTAATTAAACTATTGTCACAAAAGTTTTATGAAGTTCAACTTCTAAGTTTGATCATGCAATAGCTGCAATCGAGAAGTTCAAGAACTCTGTAATAACTCTAATTAAATTCTAAAATGATTAAGAATAATTTTAAGAAATGAATATCGGCAGTGAAATTTTATAAAATTTATAAAGTACATTAGTTAGAAACAATTATGGAATATCTAAAATGAGATAAATAATGAGTAAGTTAAAAATAGAATTGAATAAAATTGATAAAAATCTAAATGTGTAAATAGTAAATAGAAGAATAAAAAGAAAATAGCAATTTTGTAATTTTTGAAAAAGCGAAGGTCAAAAAGGTAATTTGACTAATAAATAAATAAAATTTGGAGTGGGGTAGCCGGCCATATGGCCTCTCCCCCACTAAGTTAATTATAATTTTCTTTCACCAATTCATCTTCCCCAAAAATAGGTCTCCATACATTCTAATTTCATTTCTTTAAAATTTCTTTTTTTAAATTTTAAATTGATCATATAATTATATAAATAAACACTTTGTGAACTAAAATTTGAGTATCTTCTTCTCTACTCATTCCTTGGCCGAAACCCTTTAGCCATTTCTTCAAAAAAATTATTTAATTCTCCTTAATCAAATTAACAACACCTCACATCCAATTTCAAGTCTTGTATCCATCAAGCTTCCTATTCTCATCAAATTCTTGGATTTTTGTTGGAATCTAAAGGAAATTTTCGAGAGTTTCAAAGAGGTAACATCTTTAAACTAACTTCATAATTTAATTTAGTGGGTTTAATTAGTAGATTAGAAATTAAATTAGTGAAAAAAAGATAAAGTTAGAAGTAACTCTTATAAATTTTGAAATTTTGAATCTTGATAGAATTTTAGAAGCTAATGTTTGGGATCTTAAAGTTAGATTTTGGAAATTATTGAAACATAAAATTTGTAGATATGCATGTTTAGAATATATCTCTTTAAAGAAGTTTTGCCAAATTATTTCTATGTAAAGGTATATGAGGTGCTGAGTGTCACTGACTTGGATTAGGGTTTAGATTGTTAAATCCTATTGTATTTTGCATTTTGGAGAATCTTAAATTCAAAATTAGAGAAAACTCAAAGCACAAAAATTATTTCCCTATGTCTTAGCTAAATTTAAGTAAAAACATAACATCATTTGGATATCCACACGTTGAGATATGAATGAAAAGAATGGGTTGCTCGGATAGGATTTGCAGGAAAGATTTCAGGATGTAGGGCAAAATTAATAAATTCACCATAATTCGTTACCTAGAAAAATCTGAAATTTTAATATGTTAAATCCTCAGATGTCTAGTTTAATGAAAAAAAAATAAAAGAATTGAAGTAATTGGATGTAACACCCTCAAATTTCATTTATATAACCTTGAATATATGTTGTTTAAGCATAAAAAAGTTGATTTAGACATTAGAATATCATACTTGCGCGATTTGACAAATCGCTAAAAATCGACCCGGTGGATAGGTAAGCACATCGACGTTTTGATTAATGAACGGGTTCAAAATTTTAAATTTTTAATATCACCATTAAACTTATAAGCTGGAGAGATATAAGAAATATTATTTCAAAATTGAAATGGGACAAAAAGATAAATAGTTATAAGTCCCGGGTTCAAAATGCGAATACGAGAAGTGTCGGTTGGGAAATCGAATTAGCTGAAAGTTAATTAATATAAATAGCCATCTAATTCTTCAAAAATCAAAAAATTCTCCTCCTTCCTCTATTGTTATAGCCATGTCTCCTCCTTCTCCAAAACTCCACCAATTTCATCCAAACTTCAAGCAAAATCGATAGAAAGCTCAGTTAAACTACCGATTAAGCTAGTTTCTATCGAAAATTCCAAGAAATTCAAGCTAGAAATTGAAGAACCATTCAACCTAAATTTCGGCCACACCTTGAATTCAGGATAGGATGATATTTTCTTCATTCTTTTTATTCATTTAAGCTACTTAAGTGATTATAAACATGATTAGATCGATAGATTTAAAGATTGGATCGAAATTGGAAAAAACCTAAACTAGGTTTATGTTTGAAATTGATTTTCTGTATAGGATTCCATAATTCTAATTAATGTTTAAATATGTTAGTTAGCATCCATTTAAGATTAAATATGTAGTAAAATTTATTGTAGAATCGAAGAAAACCGAAGAACACAGTTTTTACCTGTTATAGGCAAATCGACGTTTTCTCGCATAAACGATCGATTTGTCGGTTTTGGTGAGTTATATGTATATTATTATGCATGTTTAAATCTTTCTTTGATCAATTTGAATCCATTTAAATTCCTAAAACTTTTTGGCCAAAGTGTTTCATTTGAGTTTCCATTGAATTTTCCTTGAATTCAAACTCCAATTGTATTATTTATTGATGTATATAAACCCTGTTTGATAATGCCTTTGTGTTTGTTGCCATTGGGGCTTGAATTGTGAACTTTGTCTTTTGATCAATATGTCCCAAAACTATATTTATTTAGTCCAAAAGTGGTAGACACTAAGTGCTCGACGAAATGACCTTTGTTAATTTTCTTAATAATCCAATTGTTACCAAATTTGTTAAAATGGGTGACTTTCTTTGTCACCAGTGTAAATGTGTCTTTTTGACATATTTTGAACTTGTATCCTAAATGACTTTTGTGACATTTTTCCTATACTATAATGTTCCTTTGTTTAGGATAATGATCCTATACGTGTTTACTTGCCTAAACAGCTCAAATGAGCTGAAGTTACAGAAATTGAGCCTTATTGATTTTCTTGCTGATTTGGTATTTTATTTGCTATCTTTAGCCTATTCTAATGTTTGTATGACAGAGCTACCTTACTAATGGGATAGTGGGTAAATACCATCAGCATTGTGCATAATGAAATTCCAGTGATACCCTAGGAAGGGTTATGGTCCTGGCCATGGGGTATGGTCCACCTTATGCTATTTACATGTTATATTGATAATGTTATACGTTTCATGGCCCAATATCTGTTATATATACATGGTTATTATTTCTCGCAGTGCCTATACATCTATATTTGATGTCTATAAACTATTTCCATTGATTTGGTCCTTTGATGTGCTATCCACGAGCCAATTCTTAATATTGTTACTTTGTTACTACCTACTTAGCCTCTGTGTGATAATATATATATATTGACTCATTGAGTATGAAAATACTTACCCTTTTAGAGGTTTTATTTTTTCAGGTCAAGAGTAGAGCTGATCCAAGATTTTTTCTTCAGTGGACCTAGTTTTGTTATAATAATATAAATATTGAACTTGTATATATTCCTTATATATATTTTAGATGCTCTACAAATATGTAAATTATTGGGATGACTATACTTAGTATGATCTGTAATATTATTAGTTACTGATATTTAATATATATGAGATATGTTGAGATCATATATGATCACAGATGATGACAGATAGACTGATTATATGGATATAGATATGTTATAGCATGTGATGTTTACAGGATATAAAAGAGTTCTACAGGTGTCGGTAGTCTTATGCTGTTCCTACATCCTAGGATCGTCATGTTCCAAATTTGGGATGTGACATTGGATTAGTATAACCAGAGATATTGACAAAAGAGCCTAGGCTCCCAGAAAATTAAGTTTTAAATTTTCAGAAAGATAGTTACAATTTGACTCACATTATACGAAATTAAAGTAAATTGAGTATTAAAAACTATCTAATTGCTCTTGTAGCTTCAAAGAATAAAGATAAATAAGAAGAGCTATTAGATCATTCCTTTTGCTTTTGTTAGAGAAGAGAGCTAAGTTTTGAAGCTAGAGTTGTGAATGTGAGTATGTATATATATTATCTTACTTGAAATGGAACCTAATTAAACTTGCTAATGTTCATTGCTTTACGGAATCCTAATTTCCATGTTGCTATATTGCCTTGTTTAATTATGATTCTTAAACTATATCATTGATTTATGGAAACCAAATGACAACCTAATTGGTTGATTTACCCTTCATTTGGCATAATGTGGACATGTCAATTTCTTTGTTATTATTTTGAATTTTGGTATGAACACCCTTGATTCTTCACATTGATACCTTAAGCATATTAGATATGATAATAACCAAAATTATAGCCATTGGAATTGAAAAGCCAAAATTTGGCCGAATGCCACTTTAAATAACATTAATATTTTTGTTGCTTTATTGTTGATGCAAACCTTGACCTATGATGAATGTATATTTCTTCATTGAATTTATTGAAATTGATATTAAGCTTTCTATACATTGCAAATGTGGAACTGCATTGGAACTGAATATGATATAGTAAATGACGGGCCTATTCACCTAATGGAGTAGGATAAAAAATTTATCAAGCATTGTGCACAGTGAGACTTTTACAGTGAACCCCATCTAGGAGGAGTGTTCTCTGCCATACAGTCTAATAAGTTGTATGAGTGATAAACATGCTACCAACTGTATCCTTTGCTCTTACACAGTGATTATTTATCTGTCATCAAAGTGAACCAATTATTGATACCTTTATTTATTGCATTATAACCTTAACTGAGATTCTTGATTACATACCTTATGCATATCCAATTTTGTTATGCATTTCCAATGGCTATATTTATTGTCATTCCTCATTATTATTTATTCTATATTCTACATTATTAAACCTTTTACTTTCCTTCTGATTTTTTTTTTGTTTAACAAGTAATGTGACATATGTGCTACTCCCTAAGATTGTATCTCATTCTTTTTAGTAGTTTATCATTTTTCAGGGGATCGGTAGATAGGTACGATTCTAGCTTCGTCTTCTTCAGTTGACAACTATACATATCTATGTATTGTCTCCTTTATATGGTATTTGAATTTCATAGATGCTCCATGGTTAACTAATATCTGATATATGTAAATATTGAATATTAACATATGATAATTAATGATATAATTATATGCATTTATATATGTTGAGATAACCTTTTGAATTTAATTGATGAAAATGATATGAATGTTGAATTGGAAATTAATGGGTTATTAAGTATGAAAATTCTTTTGAAGAAGAGGGTATAATTATGGAAATATTATAAGTGTTTTTCTTCTGCAAGTTGGATTGTTGAAATTTAATAAAGAGAGGGACATTTGTCCTGGGTAAAGGTTGGAAAATCATAGGGAATTCTGCCAAAATTTTTGAAGATTTATTAATTGGGGTTCTACGGGTTTAGGTGGCCTTACGCCTACCCAAACCCTAGGACCGTCATATCTCCTGAAGTGGGAGATGTGACAAAGTTGGTATCAAAGTAAAGATTAAAAATTTAAAATAATTAATTAAGAATAAGTATCATAAAATTTAAGTGAACCATGCAGCAATAGGAATTCATGTATCGTCAATTGTCTGTTATCTATTATGTGTGTTATCTGCGTATCGTTAACTAATAATTGTTTCTTATATTTGTTATAGTAAAAATGCCTCCGAGAGGACGTCCTAGAGGATGAGGTATAGGTCGGGGGGGGGGGGGGGGGGGGTGGTTGCACCAACATAGCGGGTGATCCGGGGTCCCCCCCACATTGGGCGACAGTTGGCAGATGACCGACCATTTAAGTATTTAAAGGGCGGGACGGT
>CANXYC010691182.1:0-22727 GCA_948193065.1 Aleurites moluccanus
TATATATATATATATATATATATATATATATATTTTATTAATCTCCCTATGAATGATTTGCTTTACCACTAACATAGATTTAATATGAACTTATGGCATTTTGTTTATTGGTCTTTGAATTTTTATTTCTCCATGTTGAGCCTTAACATATATATATATATAGCAATTTCTTAAGCAAAAAAGTAAATCTATGAAAAAATTATTATTCTAATTTACAAATTACTAAAAAATTTACAATATTATTAGTAACTATCAATGTGAAAAATTAATATAGTTATTTAAATATAAGCACAAGAATATCATAAGATTACTTAATTATGTGAAATACTGATGGAGTTAAAGAAATTTCTTTTTATTTCCAAACCGTGTTGAATTTCGAAAAGGTTACAGAAATCTTATTACTAAAATATTCAAAATTATTACTTTTCTAGAAGTCAATTTTTCTGGCTAACAAAATTAATTTGGTGACAGAAAATTACAGCCTTTAAATTGGGTATATAACATATAGACCCATTCTCCAATTGAAAAAAGCATATCATTTCTAGGGGTTTATTGTCAAATAGACTATTATTATGGTAAAAAAGAAAAAAATGATTAATTAAATTAAAAAAAAATCAATATTTTTTATTTTTCTAAAACTCATGGAAATGACCCAAACCTAACTCATTATACACTAATATATTATCTAAATTTGAACTTTAGTTGAATTGAATGAATATAGAACTTCTGTGGGCCTAAATTAGCCGCCCATCCAATGCTGTAGAATTAAAATTCAAAACGTTCAAGAAAAAAAAAAATCAATAATCGCTATATATATATTATCATATTTGTTGACAAATAAAAATATCAGATTTAAAAGTGATGAAATTATAAATAATATATATGAATTTAAAGTCTAATTAAACTAATTTTTAATTTTAGTTATAATTAAATTTTAGTCAATTTTAAAATCCAGTTATATTGCTTATGATTTTAATCTCCTCTTATTTATCTTTTGATTTATTATCGAAAATTTAATATAATATTAAAATAAATTTATATTTTAATTTATTAGGTTATGATTTATTAATTTTTAAGTACAACTGTGAATTAGGAAATATCAAACTACAAAAATTCTAAATTACTTATAGATTAATAATCTATCATCAAACTATTAAAAATATCAAATTATTTATGAGTTGATTATCATCAGTTATCAAATTATTTGTTAGTTATTAATCTATTAAATCAGTAAAATATCAAATTATATGTGGGTTAATAATCTATCAAATTATTAAATTATTTAAATTATCTAGACTATATTTTAAAAATTAAAAAATTATTAAATGATAGTCAGATCAAATTAATTACTATTTAAAGGAAGAATATTAAAATATAAAAATTTCATATTCAAAAAGTAACTATATTCCTTAAAACCTAATGCATCGTCATTAATTATATTGAAAAAGGGTTTTAATTGAATTTAGAAAATTAACTTGTCTTACCTAAACTTAGTAGTTCAATTGGCTTCAAAGCCTATCAAGTAGTAGAAGTATTTATAATAAGTTAATAACCAATTAAATTAAGTACATATAACAATATTATATATATAGAATTATAATTAAATATTATATCTATGTTAAGTAGTGTATGTATCTTCACTTTTACTTCTTGTATTATCCTATAATAAGCAAACGGTTTTACCTACCAAAATGCAATTCCACGTGGACAAGACAGTTACATGACAGGTGCATAAAAAGGGAAATGACCAAATGGGTAATGTTACGTTATGTTATGTAGTGTTTTTAAAATTGGGGCAGTGGTGTGGATCCTACCAAGACTAGAAAACTACAAATGGCCATCCCATTGGTCCTTTAATTTCTTGATAATGAAATCTCCCGCCAAAAAAAAAGTAGTTGATTATTGATGAGGATGATCAAACGGAGAAGTTACATTAATCCATATTTGAAAGTGTCCAAGAAAAAGAAAGATTTTTTTTTTGTTCTATTGAAATTTCTTAAAAGAAATATAAATAGTATTGGCTGTTTGGTACTACTTTACTTTTAATTTCTGTATTGTTATACTAAAATTTTGTATATCGAAAAAATCTTATTAAATTCAAAGTTTTTGAATTTTATATATATTACATTATAAAACAAATACTTTATGAGAAAATAAAAAATAAAAAAATTTAAAAGATTATCCAGTATTTTAAAGCATAATTGAGTTTTTATATGAAAATTATTTATAGTGGGAAATCTCATGTTCGAGTTCTTATCAGATTTAAGATTAGTGTTATAATGCAAGTGAGAATTAGTTTTATATTTTTTATAATATAAAAATATCGGATGGGTTTTAAAAAAAAAAATGAAAATGTTAAAATGGGATATGCTCAATATGTGAATTGACATGCACACAAAGACATGCTTTTTGAAGAGGGGAATCTTATAAGAAAATGTTCAAGTAAAAGTGGGGGAAATGGCAAAAAACACAGCACTAGCTAAAAGGGAAGAGGAGGGTTCGGTGGATCTTTGTCCCACAAGCAGCCATCAAAGAGTAAGAAAAACCTAAAAAAAACCGACCCAGAGGAACCCTATGTAAAAGCTTAAATTGATATAGCTCTACTCATCTTTTAAAAACTTTCCAATAAACCCTAACTAGCTATAGCTATTTTTTAAAAAAAGAAAAAAGAAAAAATAACCCAATTCTCCTCCTATTATGCCTTAATTTTGTCATGTTTCGGCTATGATTGATGATGAATATTAATCTTAGGCCATTTTCTCTTGTCTTGGCTTGACCCTGTATATAGCCACTAACAATCACTTTTTTCTGCTGTTGTTTTAGAGTGATATACAGATATAATTACCAAGGATAATGTTAATCTTTAATTAAGATTTTCTTCTTTGTTCTTTCTTCTCATAATCTTTGACATATGCTATATGAAAATCATTGGAAACCCGTTTGCTTTAGGTCCCATATATATTCATGCATTTAAATTTTTTTTTTTTTTGTAATATTATCATAATATAAACTTTTAACTAAATGTAAAATTAGAAAAATACTCGACTATTGAATTAGTAACCATATATATATATATATATATATATAAAAATCAAACACTAGACCAATAGCTTTAGGGTCCATAAATGAGCTGTTAAAAATAACTTTATAAATTGGTTATATATACCCTCATTTCATGATGAAGATGGAGATATGGTCCTATATTAACACCCCTAGATTTTGTACCATACCTTGTCATTTTTGTTAAAGTCAATAGAATATGTATACAAGGGTTTTTAGAGAGAAGAATTATGGCTAGTACTGAGCACCGAGTACTAATATCATGAGCTGCACAATGGGATGTTGCAACTGTGACTCAAAAAGTTGGGATTGGAGGAACATTTGAGAGAGAATTTGATCACAAGAATGAGGCATATTGATTTGATTACATGATAAAGAGAGAAATATATAACTTAGCCAGGAGGAAACTATTATGAGAGGTTTCGAGATATTGTCCATCCAAAGCCACAACATAAGGGGTCCCTAATCAAAATAGAGAGGAGAGACTAGCTATTGTGTTTGATATTTATCTATTTTTACAAATTTATATGTGGTATGGCCACATCTTATTATTATGGACTTAAAATTATATATAAAAAAAGAAGCATTGTTTCTTTATTATCTCCTTGATGTAACTTCATAATCCCCTCATTGATAATATATAAAGTCTCTATGACAATTTAATATATGTATATATATGTGATAATGATAGTTTTGAGAGGGAGAAGTACTTTATTAATTAATTTTTTTAGAGGTTATTAGAGTTTAAATCTTAATCTTTAGCATATGATATAACTATTTCACAACCATTAGGAATACGATAAAAGAGTAAAATCAATAAAAAAATGTTATAGTAAAATTAATTTTAATGTTAAAAGTTAATATATGACAGTATAATAAAACAAAGTTTTATTAAAATATTAATATACAATAATAACAAGAAAAAGTTACTATGAAAATATTAATATTTTTTATATTTTTTTAACAAAAGGGAAGAATGATTATTTAGATATAATTCTATTATCATTTGGTGAAAAAGGAAAAAGATAACAAGAATAGTAGTTAGCCATAACTGAGAAAAATTATTAGAGGAATCTAATTAATTATGTTGGATTATGAATTAATTAATGATAATTAAATATGTCAAATAATAATTATTTTATGAGATAAATATAATAATTAATTATCTAAATCATATGTATGTTAAAATTAATATATCGATATATCAAAATATCATTAATTAGTTAATAATTTAATATAATAAATTATATTCATCTAAAAATTTCTTTATAAGTAGTTGTGATTATCCAAACCATGCAATAATAATATTATTAGTTATATGAGCCATAAGAACAATAATGAAAATTTAAATCTAAAACTAAAAATTACAAAGGAATGATTTCATTAGTGGAGCTTTGGTTAGAGAGGCCCAAGTTCCCAAAGAGATTGATATTTGATTAGATAGGGTGGGGCTTAATGCATAATCTTTTTGTGAACTCCTTCATCATAACAAGCAAAAAGAGCGGCCAACTCACCAAGAACATCATGCCAAGTGTCTCCACTCTGTCAGGCTTTAAAAATTGAATAAAAAAATTAACACGTTGGCCTTTTTAAGGCTCCCATTCTCAACAAAAAGGAAAAAGAAAATGATTATTAGGTACTAAATATTCAATGAGCATATCATAACTTAGCATAACTTTGGTCTTAGATTGGACTTCATAAAACGGGGCTCTAGGCCAGTCTTTACTCTTATTATAGCTTAATTTTAATTAAACCTTTTTCCTGTAATTTGGCACCGTTTTAATTAGCAAATCTTGAAAATTATTGCCCTTTGTTTTTAAATCATCTTTAAATGATGATGTTTTATCATATCATCTTCTACAATTCTTATTATACTCTTATGAGTATGGCCAAAAGAATCATGAAAGGACAATGTGATCACTATTTTTAGTGGATTTTTGAACATTAATAAGTTTCATTGACAAATTTGAGATAAAATTACCATTAAATTAGTAATTTAATAACTGATTTCCTCTTGAAGTAAAAAAAAATGATTAAAATTTTATAAAAAATGCTAAAGATTTTTTTAATAGATTGAAAAAATTAAAGGTAGAATAATTTCCTGTATATATAGCACCAAAGTAACTAATTTAATTTGAATAAATCTCCTAGTTAGCTAATGCTCCTTTAGTCCCTTTTGTGAGTGAAAAAGTTTTATTTTTGAGAGGAATTTATATTACTTTGTTCTTGTAAAGGGTCCTTGATGGAGCCCTTTAATCTCTAACTTTCTTAGAGCCAAAGGAGAGAAAAAAAGAAAAAGAAAAAAAAAAGAAAAAGAATATAGAAAAGTAAACCCAAAAAAAGAAAGAAAGAAAAAAGGTTGCATAGCTAAATATATAAATTATTTTATGTTAATTTTTATTCTTTATATATATATATATATATATTAAAAAAATATTCCTTTAACATTGCATTACACACATTACATCATTATAATTCCTTGTTTGATTAAGAGAAATTAATTTAATTATATTAACCATTCTTTTATTTTTCTTTTGAAATTTACCATTAATTGGCAAAGGTATAAATTCAAATTCTATTTTATGTTCTTCAATTCACTTAAATATTACTTAGTCTCTTTCACTATTTTTCTAAAAGTTAAAACAATACAAGTTTTATTTGGTGAACTGCCTTTTCAATATTAGAATACAATGCAAATACTTCTTTCCTGTTTAAAATTTATTCTAGCCTAATTAATTAAGTAGTTATTAATTTGTCTTGTTGTTTGTGCACCGACAAAATCAGGACATTAATCCTGAATAAGTCGAAAAAAATTTTCTGTATAAAAAATTAAATTTATATGAATTAGCTAAAATTTTTTTATAATTTAATAATTTTTTTTTTACCTGAAACGACCCATGGATATTCTATTTTTATTTCTAAGGGCTCAATTTCTAATTTGCGTAGGCTATTCCTAATTATATTTTATTTTCTCGCTAAATCAAGTTGGACTTACTTAAAAAAAAAAAATAAAAAAATAAAAAAAAGATGACAAGAAAGTCGAAAAAGAAGGCTTGAAAAAGAGAGTTCGTTTTACCCTACAAAATAATGCTTCATTTGTTATTGTTAATGTATAATTAATCAACAAAACCTAAATCAAGAGTACAAACTACTTTATAGATTCTATCTTAAGGTTATTAAACTTTTCGTTTTTCATGTTCATCCATTGTAGTCTTACTTTTAATGGAAATTGGCATACATTTAAAAGTTAAAACACATCATTTTTATTAGAATTAATACTTTAATTTAGTCGTAATAATAAAGTAATTGAGAGTAAATATAAAGATTCAAAATTTTATTAATATTAAAATTTTATTTGTTAATAATTAAAAAAATATTTATTAGAATCATATTAGCTCACTTGATGATAAGTAGATATGTTTTATTATAATATATTATATAATATATTATTTTATTTATTTTATCATTATATATTATAATTATATTATCGATTAAAATTTTAATTATTTTTTAAAAAATCAAATTACAAATATTTTAAAAATAAATCTCTAATCCATATAATTAATTATATATATAAGATATTTTACTCTATATAATTAAATAAGAAGTATATTAATTAGGTATGTGATTTATAAAAAATAAATGTGATGTTTCATAAATTTTTTATTATTCTTTTTAATATTAATAATTAACATCGTGATTTTTATGGAAATAATCTAATGATAAAAAATCTAAAAAATAAAAAGCATATGACCGTATGAGCCATAATGTGACTTAGCATGAGGTACAATTTGTTTTTCTTGTTATTTCTTTTCTTTGAATGTGAAATGACTAAGCTTGTTTTTTTATTACTCTACTATAAATTCACGAGGTGTTTAAAATATTCCTTGATCCCAAAAAAAGAAGAAGAATTTAAATAGAGAGGAGTAAAGGCCCCACGTGTGGAACCAAAAATTTGAAGCATATATAAAAAATATTTATACAAAAATATTTTTTGCTTTTAATCCATTTATATTTAACTTTATATGAATGTTGGGATTGAATTGCTTGGGATTCCTACAACTATGTGGGCACCCATCTTTTGATATTAGAGCCACCTTTACAAGTTTAGAGCCTTGGAGGGTTTTGGATCTTCAATTCACTACTCACTTTCTTTTCTACAAAGCACGCTCTTGTTAAAGAGAAAGTTTTTGGGAATCCTATGCCCTACTTCATACTTAATTACGTTCTCATTACTTGTCTCTTATTGCTATTATCCCTTTTCTTTAATTACTGATCATTTTCCAGGCCTTCTTATTGTTTCAAAATTAGTGTTGAATTCCCAAGCTTTAATTAGCTTACTTAAAAGTGGATTTGAGACCTATTAGGAGCGTTTTAATTTAATTCAAATCTTGTTAGAAATGGTATGAATGGTTTAGAAGAGTGGAGGAAGTTATCCTTCCATATAACATATTTGATCAAAAAAATTCATCTCAAAAGTTAACTTGATTATTAAGAGAATTTATTTATTTATCAAAATTAAATAAAAAATTTTCTCATTTATGAATTTTTTAATTTCAATTTAAATAATTTATTTTTAATCAAATAATCGAGATAAATTTAATACAGTATACAAAAATTGAATTACAATATTATCTTATTGTTTAAAAAAAACACATGAGCATTGAGGATGATACTTTCATTGAATTTAGATTTTGCATAACATAGTATCACTTTATTGTTAAAAAAACACTTAAGTATTGGGATTATACTTTCATTGGGTTTAACTAAAAGTACAGAAGCTTCTCTGTAGCAAAATAATATGACAAGGCAAGGACAATGTTAGTGGCATCTTTGGCTAAATTATGGGTGGTCAAAAATACTCAGTTGACTTAATTATGAAAAAAAAAAGAAGTAATAGAGTTAATTTATATGGAATAATATAATACTATTATGGAGATTAATTAAAAAAAGTCTTTTTATATTCTATATTCATTTGAAATGTCCAACTTACTCAAATACTGTTTCCTTTAATTAATTTATTTAAAATTTTATATTTAGATATTCAAAACATAATATACCCAATTAATTAAGTGTTGATTAATTATTTTAAATTGAAGGTCCCATGAAGATCATATAGTCATTAAGGCAGGGAATCCCCATTACTTTGTCATGACAATAAAATCCAAAGGTTATGTCCTATTATAACTGCACCCTGCTCCACCTCTTTTTCTTTCCCGCCATTATAGCAATATAGTATTGTTTCAGATAATATCAATTCAAGCAAAAGCATACTTACAGGCCCCTCTAGCTTGAGGGATTTAGGGTGCAACATTAATTCATGATAATCAAGATTTGTCGCACATTCAGCATAATAAGTGCATATAATCTGACATATTTAACTTCGAATAATGCTTAAAAAAATTAATCAAGATTTTGTCTTCTTTTATATGATAATATTAAATGTTGATTTTCATAATTATATTAATTAATTTCATTTCTATAGTCTAATTAAAGAAAAATATATTTTTTGTACTTTAGCAAATGTAATTCAAATTTAAGATTTATCTTTTAATACTAAAATAATTAAATTGATATGCTAAAATTGGCCTGCAAATCTATAAACTTATAGAAAATAACAGAATGGATGTCTCCTCTGGCTCTGGAAAAGATCTAAACTCCCTAAGAATTGAATGCCATTCTAAATCATTTCTTGTCATTAACAAGGCAATTCTGAACGGGTAATTTTATACAATTTCATCACCTTTTGTTTTTGCCTTTATGGCTCCCAAAATCTTTTTCTTTTTTATTTCATGCATTTCCTATTTGCTATCAATTCTGAAACTAACTGCTTGCTAGCTACCGAAATATTTTTGTCTTTATATCCATTCTACAACTCATTGCTTGCCAACAACTTTTTCATGCATTTATTTGCTATCAATTTAATTATGCTATTTCTCTTCTTACCTTAATAACACTCCGTTCACTTGTTAAGGAGAGGGTTCTCAGAAGATAAATGAAGGGAGTTAAACACTTGATAATTGGACTATTAACTCAATAATACTACTATTGGGCATTGGTGGGTACTGTAACCACAACATAAAAAAAAAAAAGGTGGTGATACTGCATGTGTTTGCAAAAAAAAAAAGGTAAAAAATTATACAGATAGGGTAGAATATAGTAGAGGCCCTTTACAACAGGGAATCTGCAATTAAAGTGGCATCTTGCAAAAGGGAAATTGAAGATAAAATTTTTACATTCTGGCATTCCAAAATTTGTCTATCTCTTTACTCATCTTTCAATAAAGATGCGTTTATAGAAGGCCTCACATTCTTACCTAATTTTGCATAGAACAAGTCAGTCTCAATCTCTGTAAAAAAAAACAAAAAAAAAAACTATGACTTAACACCACAATCACCACCACCTCCTCCCCCTCCTCCCCTCCTCCTCCTCTAATTTATTATACATATATACTGAAAAAGGAAGATAAAATATTGGTCAAAAGAAGAGGAATTGGTAACCCCAGCTTCAGTTTCTTTTTCTATCTTTATTATCATTATTTTTAATTTTTACACTCTCCTAAGTTTGTAGAGATTATGACATTTGATTAGTAAAGTATTATGAGACATAGAGAATGTGTCAGTATTAATTCTCTGTATCTGTACTCCTTACCAATACTAAGCATCAAATCTATCAATTTATATACTCTGTATTTGATGTTTTTGTTCTGTAATTTTCTCTCTCCGTTTTTGTAGCTTTTTTCCTGGTATTAAAATTCCAAGCTTGTGTCACATCAACCTTAGTACGTTTATTTATTTTATTTTTTTTAAGAATTTTGTATTGTTAAAATGCTTTCATACGATTCACGTTAGTAATTAGTCTTAACAGAGATGAAATTTTTTTTATGAAACGGCACATCAAATTAATGAGTTATTGACCTCTTTCCAATAAATTTTACTCTTACCACTAAATTAGGCACTTAGTGACTAGTTCGTTTATGTCACGATTCATGCTCAAACAATGGAAAGGTTATTGCTGGTTAAATACTGGGATTTAACTAATCTAATCTTTGTTAAAAGTGGATGAACAAGACTTAGTTAATTTAATCCCAATTAATTTGTAGTTAATACTTTATTGAATTGCTAACATTTGATATATACTTGCTATGATTACTGGTAAACACATATTTATTACTAATATGCTGACATTGCCAAATATATATTAAAAATGCAGTGATAATGGTACAAATTATTTATAATATCACTATTAAAATTTTTAATTATGATAATTTTATATATTATTATTGATTTTTTATTAATATTAACGTGAATTTGGCGCTACACAATCAAAATATAAGATAACACATAAAATATATATATACTATTTAATTTTAGATAAAAGGTGATGGTACATTTATTTATTTTTTAAAATTCAAAAGATATCCTTATACTATAATATTAAAATTAATTTCTGCTAATATTTTATAAATTGCATTGATCTAAAAATTTGATCCGTTCAGAATTCAAACACAAAATTAAATACACAAAATAAATCATTCTTATTAAAAAACTCAGTGTGTAATATACCGTTTAACCAACTTTTTCGATTACTACATCTATATTTTACTAGTAGTAGTGTAATCTAAAATCAATCAATTTTACATAAAAAGTGATGGTACGTGTATTTTTTTTTTTTAAATTCAAAAGATATTTTTATATCTTAATATTAAAATTAATTTCTGTTAGTATTTTGTGAATGGTGTTAGCCAAAAAATCTAATCTATTGAAAATGCAAACATAAAATTTAACACAATAAATAAAAAATTCAGCATATAATATACCGTTTCACCAACTTTTTTGATTACTATATCTATATTTTAATAGTAGTAGCGTAATCTAAAACCAATCAATTATTAATAGACAGTATCAATTTCTATGTTATTCTCATGTCCCAACACATCCCACAGAAAATAACAAAAAAAAAAAGAAAAAAGTTAAAGATAATAATAAATAAATAACTAAATAAAAGGGTATTCAGAAACTTCTATGAAGGTCTCTCATTGTACAAACTGATTAAAGATTGCTGAATTCTGACCCCACTCTAAATAAATCCAAATACCATGTACATGTATGATCATCAAAGAAACAGAGAGTGAAATTCAGAGAATTTTTTCATTGCAATAGTTGCAGGACAGGGCACGCTAGAAAGAAATTAATTGATGAAACTTCACAAGCAAGAGTAACTTGGCTGTTTTAAAAATGATTTCTTACTTTTTTAGTTTTTAACTTTCTTTCACATTTTCTTTCTTTCTTGTCAGATTCAATCTCCAAGTTCCATATACCTATATATATGATTGAATTGAACAGCTAGGTAGTTTTTATGCTTCTGTCAAATAAATGATGCCCTTTCAAACACTAATGGACCCTATATTTAACACTCAATGGCACAGCCAAGGCTGAGACTTAAGAGCTTATTTTGATGTATTATTATTATTATTATTTTATATATCTACTTATTGAAACTTTTAATATAAAAATTTGTGATTTGGATTCTAGGTTATAACTGCAATGGAGCCAAGGGTTAAACCCCATTTGTCATCATATTGTCTCAAGCCCTCTTCAAATTTTTATTTTATTCTATTTTATTAGAAAATCCTCTGGAGCCTTGAGCTTACTTGATTACTTCATATTTGAGCTATGGTCATATAAAAGAAAGGATTAATTATTATATAGTTTTTGAGGTTGGAGTTAATTCATAAGTTAGAATTTTTAAATTGAAATTAAATTAATAGCTTATGGATATTTTATTCTGTTAATTATTTAGTTTATAAATATTAAATTATTTAGTTAATTATTTAGTAATTCACGAATTTTATCTATATTAAATTATTTCTCCCAATGCTAAAAAATAATAGTAATTAAACCTAAGAGAAATAAAACAAAATTTTTCTTTTTTTTTTTTTTTTTTTACTAAAATCTTATTCTAATTTTAATTAGAACTTAAAAGATCAAGCCGTTAATTAAACTCACTGGTGATTTAGCATCTAATATTCCTACTAGTCAGCAACACCCAAGTTACGTGTAACCCGAAATCTATATATCATGGCCTGCCTAACATATATCATTTCTGAAATCTTATTCAAAATATTAAAGGTTATAGTTCAATTGATAAGGTAGATATATCTGCCAAGTACAAATAATGTAGGCTTATATTTCCCTTCACAAGCAACCTACATTTTGAAGGTTACTTATGGGCCACAGTTGATGCCCAAAAAGTCAAAAGTGATACACTGGAAGGATTTATCTATCTGTCTGTATCTTTGACAAAGATTGACAATTAGTCATTTGACCCTACAAAATATGAAAAATTGTAACAAAGTCTTGTATATGGTATGGACACTACAACAGACTCCTGAGAAGGACAGAAAATTAACTATCCTTTATTTCAATATAAAAAGAGGAAAGAGGAAAGAGAAGGAATTAACAATTTAATTGGTCAATAAATCAACTGAAATCCATGAGTTTACAAAGAAATTTTCTTTTAGGCCCAACAATTACAAAACTATATAATCTTAAAAATGTTATATATGTCAATGGACCCAAATTTCATGGTTTTGGTGGCCAATTCATAACACCATTTTGGGGACTTAGATTCTATAATTGGACTGAAAGTTAATGTGATTGTGAATGTGACCCCAGCCTGCAAAATGGGTTATGGACATAGCTAGAGATAACTTTCTCCAGAAAAAGAAATGAAAAAATAAAATAAAAGGACAATCAATTCCACTCATGGAAGGCAAATGATTCATTTTTTATTTTATTCCTCTGACTTACAATTTGTTGATTAGAATGGAAAAATAATAGTAACATAAATTTCAGATATTTTAAAGGATAAATAAGTTTTTGGAAAACACATGTCGTGTGATAGGATAATAACAGGCCATGCATATCGTGCAGTCGTTCATTTGACCGGATATAATGTCGTTTATTGTGGACAGATTCCTTAAGGACTTGTCTTTCATGCCAACTACACCTCGTTTGAAGCATGCATTCATCTAGTTGTTTATGATTAGACATATACAAACATTATGGCTGACAAGGTTGTTCCTGAGTCGATTATTTATGGGCCATGGTGGTTCCCTTTCTCGTAGGTCACATTTTAAATCAGTTCTGGTCTGCGCAATTACCTAGCTAGCTAACCAAAAGTCTAAAAGCCATAGTTTGATCCATTAGTAAGTAGCTGGCGTGCCTGGTGGGTATATTGTTAGGGTTAGTACCTAGTGTGCAACGTGAAGAACTGAACTTTTAAGAAGAAGCATGAACATGAACATGGACATGCATGGTTCTCCATATCAGAGACAACTCGGGGCTGATCATGTGTTAGGTTGTAAATCATGTTTCTACATACCAAACACAATACAACACAAGATTTACAACCAAACATCCCATATTTAAGGATTAAAGAAGTCTCCTCCTCAATCAATGTTTCATGTTTCAAGACAATTCAACAAGACATCAACTTTCCACTTAAATTCTCTTCCAACCATTTTGATTGAAATACTCGACAATTATTGAAATTGCATTTCAAAATTTATCAGAACAAGTAATTGTAATTTTTCCGTAATGGCTTAATTAGCTATTAAGCCTACCTAGAATTCTCCACTCTCTTCGAGGCTCTCTTAGTTGAAGATTTACAAATTATTTTACTCAGTTTTGAAATCGTTTTTGTAACAATTAGCTATTTTTTTTTTTGTTGATAATTAAACTGAAATTTTATGTATGAGTTTTAGTATTTGTGTTAAGTAGAGAAAATATTTGAAAGATGAGAGAGTATTTGTCAAATTGGGCAAATTCATCATTTTTATTATCTCAACAATTTTTTTTGCTGACAATTTAAAAAAAAAAAAAAAAAACTGTGTCAATAACATTAAAGAAAATGTCATTTCTTATTATATAACCCAAATAAAATAAAAGGATATAAAAATAAATTATATTTTAAATTCATTTTTTTTTTCTCTAAAATAATCAATTATGAAATATTTTAAAAAAAATTATCCTTTTAAAATTTTCATATATGAAAAATTATTTGATTTTTTTTTTCTTTCCCAAAAATTATGCTTGCTCATATAGGATACGAATAAATAAAAAGAAATAAATATATAAATTAGCCAAAAACCATTACGTGTAACCTTTCTTGGGCCATTTATAAAAGCCCATTAAATAAAGTCCTTCCCCATATTGGATCAAGTTGTACTCATCCCTAAATAGACTGCGCGAATCATAACTTGCAAACCTAGCAGGTTAAGTTAGAACTACTCTTAGATTAAATGATTCTTGACATGATATCCAAACTTTATTTTTAAGCTTACACTGCTTTATTATACCTAATCATCTCTCGTATTCTCAAATTTTCATGTTCTCAAAATTTTATTAGATTTAAAATAAAATTTGATTTGTATGCTTGTATTTATTTTTTATTTGATTACAATCATATCCAACCATTCTAGTTCTTGTGTTAATGTAAGCAACATATAATTTTTAATTGAGATAAATTATTGAAAGCGAATGTCATATTGGTTGAAGGCATGAAACTAGTAGCCTAATATTATACAAATATTAACCAAAATCATAAAAAAATTCAATGATAACATAGAATATTAATTGTGTCAACCTTAGCTTAATAAATTTTAAAATTGAATAAAACCATAAACTAAAAAACTCATGGATATATTAGATTAATGGACCATATATTTTAGGGTTTTTATACTCATGAATAAAACTAACAATTTTACCAATAAGGTGTAAGAACTAACTATTAAGGAAAAAATTGATCTTAATCTTGTTCACGATTTGCCCAATATAATTAAGCAACTAGTCTAATTCAAAAAATCTAAGCAAATTAACCTTCAAGCTTCAAATAAGTTTATAAATATATGAATAATTTGTAATTGCAACATTAATTCCACAAAATTAGGGGGAAAATGAAAAGAAAAAGAAGATTTACATACCTTCCAAAAGAAGGAGATAAACATATACCCACAAAACCAAACCCCTCTTAAAACCCTTTAGGGCCACTCTCCTTAAAAACCACAGGCTTTTTAGCCATAGAAAGGCAATACGTAGCAATTTCTCTGAATTTAGGCACACTCCTAAGATCCACTTTAGTCCCATCTTTCAACGTAATTACAATGTCACCCCATTCACCTATAAATCTCGGCACTACTTGCACATCCTTTATTACGTTATAAGACAAATCGCTCCTATCCTCACCTGTCAGTCCTGAAATCACTGTCACCCGCAGGTTCGTGAACCTGTATCTCAAATAAAACGCCCTTGAAACTGCGGCTAAAGTCAATGGTAGCCATAGCAGAGTAAAACCCAGAAGTAGATTCGCTACCAGGTCACCATAATGGGCTCCGCCGTCGAAAAATATGGTTTCTTCTATGGGTTTTTTTGAAGGGGTGTTTGTGCTGGTGATGGGTTTGTTGGTTGGAGAGGACACGTGGAGCTTCGTGATTGGTCTTTGATATTTGGAATTGAAGGTAGGGTTGGGGAATTTAGAGGAAAGAAAGAGAGAACGGTGGGTTACGGAGGGAGTTGCTGTGGTTGTGGTGGTAGTGGGTGAGAGGAAAGGAGCAGAGGCCATTGGGATTATCCGTTCGGAGAAGAGTGGAGAGGGAAGTGAGTGGTGGTCAATCGAACTGAAAAGTGAGCTTTTGTGATTATTCTGTGTTTCTATTGGCTGAAAGGAAAGATGTGGGAGCCACAAAGAATGTTATCGATGGACGATTATTTTCCACGTGGCATATATAAGGATCATTTTTTATTTGGGCTATATACTGGGCTTTATGAATAGCTTCTAGTTGCAATTGAATTACTAGTTGCTAAGCCCACAATAAAAGAAGAAACCAACAGTCCTCATCTCTTAGATTTACATTAGAGTTAACTTACACTTTAAAATAAAATAGTAATACGATTTTCCTAATGCTTAGTTTGTTGTTTATTTTTTTAGTTAAGTATTTGTGAAGTTATATTAATGTCTGGGATTGTTTGCATGTCCAAGTGACAAAGAAAGAAAAAAAAATGATATATACAATGACGTAATTCTATAGTCTTAGTATTTAGCACTCTCACCTGAATTTGGTTTAACACCACAATAAATATTAAAATTAATATAAAGACTTTGATAAAACATTTTTTATTTTACTTTAAATCATTATAAATTATGTAAGACAGACAAAATGAATATACACAATAATATAAAAAGTTACTGCTACAAATTTAATATGTAACATCAGTATAAAAAATATTATTTTTTAATATTAAAAAAATATTATAACTTTGAAGATTAATCTTATTAGTGAAAGAGTTTATTCATCTCCTTATCGATTAAGGTTGGATTTCTTAGATTAATGTTTATGAGATAATTTCTAAATATATATATTGAATATTATTTTTGAATTCATCCATAAGTTTGGCATGAGAATATCTAGTTGTTTGAAAAAAAAAAATTATTTATTAGTAAAATTTGAAAAATATGTACACTATATTTTATATTAAATAATTATAGATTATATATATTTTTTAAAGAAAATTGTTGATATTAATAACTTTTTGGTAACAAACTAAATTTATTAAAAAAAAATTATGGTTTTATCTTTTAGCAATATAATACAACTTATTTTTGTTACTATAAATTATAGTAACTATTTTTATATTTTTAATTAGCTTAGCAATAAAGATATTTGCTACTAATTATAGTATTTCTTGTAATGTAGGTAAGAACATGACGTGGGACTCTACTCTAGAGGGCACGTAATTAACCGGCATTAGGGTAAGGGAAACTTCACTTATATATATTATAAAACAATATTATATATATATATATATATATATATATATATATATGAAAGAAAAGAAAATAATTAATGATAATAATAAGATATTTCATAAAATTTAAAAATTTCAACATGTTACATAACAACTCTTAATTAATATTATATGTGAATATAATATAAATTTTATTAAAAAAATTACTTTTAATCGGTTTGGTAAATACCTTGTGAATTTCAAATATTTTAATGGAGAATTTTCATGAAAGAGTTTGTAGGATAGTTAATAGTTATTAGATCTTGAAGCCTGCTTTAAATTGAATGAGATTTCAAACCAAAACTTGCAAGATATGAATTATTTGTGGATGAATATTAGAATTTATTATTTAATAAATTGTCCATTATCCTTAGCCTTAATTGGTTGCTTATTTTGAGTTTTTTTTTTTTACCACATAATATCAAACTCATTGAATATATATATATATATTTTACCAGGTAATGTCAAACTCATTAAATTTAATTAATTTATATTCGAATTGAAAGCAATTCACAAAAATATAAAACTATCTCAATACTTATTTTTCAACTCATAAAGTTATAAACTTGAGGCTAAACAAGTTAGATTAGTAACATAAACAGTGTGCTCACAAGAATTAACTAAACAAGTATTTATCCACACCATAGATTAAAGAAAAAGTTATTATATGTATATAGTAAGCCACCTTTTCAAAATCTTGTAGTATATGTCAAGTGAAACTGATTTTTTTTAGAATCTAATTTAAAAATATGTTAGCCGTTGACCCATTGTTCCCAATAATTAATTATATTTATTCTTGAACATGATCACAAAATATATAAAAACTCAATAATTCAAACATAATTATGTGTTATTGCTTGTCACATGTTCTCTTAATATTTTTGGTTCTAATAATAGCAAACATTCTGGGATTTCTCTGAATTTTAGAGTTATCATAATCCACTAACAAAAATTTTCTACCCACAAATAACTGGTGCTTAATTAACTAATTAATTAAACTCCACTATTCACATGGCCACTTATATCTTGTCTCTCCTTAATTAATTAAGCAATTTTCAATTTGGCAACTATATAAAATTGTTTAAAAAATTATTAAACTATACATGGAATCTAAATCTGTCATCAAATGCCAATTTCCAGCCATGTTTCCAAAGATTGATATCTAATCTCCATCACATGATCCCATGAAGTTATTATCCATTAATTAATGTGCCTGATCTTCAATTAATTTTTAATTAAGCAGGGTGTCAATTTTACAAAATATCTTTATATAAGAGATTTACAGATTTTATGATATGCTAGCTAGCCTTTGTTTTTATACAATTGGGTCATCTGGGTAATAGAATCTAGTTAATTCTGTTATGACAGTTTGGCGCCAACCAGCCTGAAATCTACCAAATACATTGCTTCCATTCAAGGGCCAAGTAGCTATAACTATAGGAATATTAATTAAGCTCTTCCACATGCACTTCAAATGATAATAACTTGGTAGCTTTGTTTCTTTAAAAACACTCATTAGCTTGTCTGTTTTGAAACAACTGTATCTCTTATCTAGTGTAAATGAATTTAAAATGCAGAATTATTTATATATAATTATAAATTTAACTTAATTATATACTATATTTCATAAAGTTGAATTTTATAAAATAAAATGAATATTTATTTTATATTAAATATGAAAATATAAAATTTTAAATGAATTTCATGAAATTTTATAAAATTTATTTATACAAAATAAGGTATTAAGTATTTTTAAAGACAAATTAATTAATTATCATTTATTTTGTTTTCTAATTACATATTTCATAAAACAATATCTAAAGCTATAGGTAAAATTTAAATTTCATAGAAGGAAAGAATTTTATTAGTCGAATGTTTATAATTTTTATCTAGAAAGTAAAATTGCATATTATATTTTATTAATTTATGTATTATATATTTAGCAAAATGGTATAAAACTCTATGTATTCAATTTACGAAAAGGAAGAATTTTATTAATTGAGTGTTTAATCCATACGTAAATTTTTTTTCTTAAAAAAATTATATATAAGATATAAAATAAGACATACATACATATATTAAAAAATTAAGTGAATTCAGTATATAAAAAATATGAAGGATTAAGAAGTGATTAAAATAAGAATTATCTTTTTAAATAGTTTTATTATATTTTTATCTTCTTTGTTTATTAAATGAAGTACAAAAAATGAAACAAATTAAGATAGAGCTAGTTCAAAAGATGAGGGATAAATTGATTCAAGTTGAGGGTGATGTAAATGCATATATATACATAAGATGTGACAAATGAAAGTAATTCATGAGTGAATGGCAGCGACTGACTAGTGTAATGATAAGCATCTATAGCAGCAAGGGACCTACACACCTGAATACAATAACATGCATATCTCTTTTACTTTTTGAACTCAATCAAATAAAAATAAAAATACATGTGTATATATTTGAAAAGAAATTTGTTAGTTAGTGTCCTTAAGAGGGGGAGAGAGTTAGCTAATAGTGTGTTGAAGAAGCAGCAAAAGCTGGTACAATTGTATGGAAAAGAGAATATATATATATATATATATTTCACATTCAAAGAAAGAAATGAAAGGAGAGAGAGAGAGAGAGAGAGATTGTGAAAAGGAGATGTAAGGAAATGGAAGTGGGGATATAAAGATTATACAGAGTGTTGGATGCTAGGGAGTGGGTGACAGTGGGTCACATGCATGATTTGTGCTGAACCAAAATATATATATATATATAAAACCAAATAACCTGGCCAGTTTATCTTATCGAAATTGAAATCACTGTTTTTGAAAGTGATATGATTGTGAAAATCCAAGTAGAAGAAAATCAAATCAAATCGAACCGTAAATATTATATATATATACTCTAAAACAATATGTTTTCAAATGTATATATATATATATATATGCGCAAGCATGTGCCAATCAACAACTCTAATCTCATTCACACTTTTTGGTGATAATATACAAAACTTAATTTACATTTACAGCTTGAAAAAAGTAAATCTGTTACTATTATTATTATTTTGTAAATTTTAAATAAATCTGAGTTAAATCGTAGATATACAGTTTGGATGGTTTAATTAATTACTTTAATGATTTATTTTTTTAATTTTTTAAATTTAATTTGAAAAATAACATTAAAATCATCCTAACAAAACCGTGAGCTTCCCTATGCACGATGATGACGAATATATATATTTTTAGATTAATTATTATTTAGTCATTAAATTTTGATTTAATTAATTAATTTTTATATTTTAATTTTATCTATAAATTATTTATTTCATCAATTTTTTTACCATTGTAAATCTATAAAAGACTAAAATTTCCATAATCTACTCTTAAAACTTTCTATTTATGCTATTACTTTTCTAGTTTCCATAAACAAGAAAAAAGAAAAGAAAAAACAGATCAAAATATGCAAAAAGCAGAGCCATCAACAAATAGCCTGAAATGAATACTTTTTTTTAATTTAATTGTACCCAGTTTGTTTGTCCAATCTTTCCATCCTCGATTTACTGTGATGAACCAGTGCTGGAGATGGTGGTTCTCGAGATCAAGATTTGTCGTACATCCTCGAAGAATCAGACCTTGGAGATCGAGATTTGGCGATAATGGAGATGATGGAGACGAATGACGTTGGTAGAGATGAACGACGCTGATGGCGACAAACCAGCACTGGTACGAGGGTGGCCTCTGGTCGACAATCGGCAAGGCTAAGCAATCACTGAGGCCTGCCACGCTCTCTGATCTCTGCAATTCTTGGCCCGCTATCACCGGAACTCATTCCATTTCTAATTTGCAATTTCGATTGCTTGGCTGGTGATGGTGAATCATTGCATTTCTTCTTTGCTTTTGTATTCATTATAATTTTTAAGACTTTAAGTTTGATTAGAATTTTTAACAAAATTTTTAACTTTTAACTTTGATTATTATTATTATTAGTTTAGTTTATATGCCCCTCTTAAACAATTTCATTTGTAAATTAGTTCAAATCAGTCTTAAAATTGTTATAATTTCATTTTGAAATTCATTCTTTTTTTTAATAACTAAAAATTAATTAAAAGATTATTGATGGTGATGATGATGATGATAGTGGGGTATTAATTTTAGGTACTAGTTATTATTTTTTTATTTTTTTTATTTATAACGGAATTATAGAAAAAAAATAAATGGAATGGTTAATTGATTTAGTGAAATCAAAACTGAAAATTAGTTATTTTTTTTTTAAATATGATCCAATTAGTTAATTTCGGGATGATATAGTAAATTACCTTTTTTCTTTTTTTCTTCAATTAAAGAATTCAGATTCATTCATTCATGTGTGTGTGTATATACATATATATAAATAGAGAGAGAGAGAGAGAGAGAGAATTACATAAGTCAATAGTCAGTTCCAAAAGTTGGGTTTTTTACGAATATTACAATAGCTTTTGGATGCCAATCCCTTCTTTGTCAGTCCCATTCACGAGAACGACCATTTCCAACTCTCCATGTTTTCTTCTTCTTCTCCATCTGTTTGTCCTCTTCCTTTCTTGGAATGTGTGCTCGATCCTCTCTTTCTTTTTCTTTTTTACTTCATATATACAATTTAATAGAATCAAATTAAATCGAATTAGTTTATTTATAATTAAATGTCTGTTTTGTAACATAACATAACATTTTATATTCTTACCCTTTTCTGGACACATTAATTTCCATTCATATCATGTAATTGTCTGAGTAATTAAACAATATTTCTCTCATAATCATTTGGTCGTACAAAAATGATGGAATGGGCATAAAAAAATCATTGCAAAGACTTTGAAGAAAGAACCTGCAAGCATTTTTAATTTTTTTTTTCCTCTTTTAGTAGTACAAATACATGATTCCAGAGCAAGAAAACTAAAAATATGCAAGGAAGAGAGCATTTCTTTTCATTTTGATGGCCCATGCTGGTGGTATAGCTAGCTAGGCAGCTCCCAACCAAACAATCACTAGCAAAATATAATTTCACTTGCAACAATACATCCATCCGTTCATTTATTCATATCTCTCTCTAAATTCATCATCTAACAAAACATTGGTATGTAAACTCGAAAGACACGAAAACCCCCTTTATTCCTCATCATAATAAAAAGATCTTACCCACCTGAAATTTCATCTTCATATATAATAGTAAAAATAACAATCCTACTTAATTAATTTATACACTAACCTAATTAATTAAGTACCAAAAATATTGTACTTATAATAATAATATATAATAAGGTAGTAGTAGTACTTTGTACCCCTCTTGATGATTTTTTTTTTTTTTTTTGAAAAACATTTCCAAACTTGATCATAATATATTTCAATATCGATCATTTGATTAAAATATTCTCTTTCAATTGAAATGCTGTTGATCAAGCCATGGCCAAAACCCAGTTTGATCATCAATCCCACAGAACATGTTGCTAAGACTTTCTTCTTTGACCATTTGATCAATCTTATTATTATTGTTGTGGCATTGGACATGATGATGGTGATGGTGATGGTGATGGTGATCAGGCCTTGAAGAAGAGTTATTGTTGTCGTTGTTGTTGTTGTTTTGGAAGAGTTGAGCCACCCCAGTTATTGGCCTTATTGATGAAGGTGGGAAAAGAGGTCTGCTAATTGTTGGGTGATTTGATACAGGACTATCAATTGCTGGTGTTCTTGAAATATCTAACTTGATATCAGAACTATTTTCACTTCTATTACTGCAAGAACCTTCTGTTTCTTTATTCAGATTAATTGATTCTGTTGGTTCTCTGCTTTTCAGTGCCAATATCTG
>CANXYC010691232.1:0-22649 GCA_948193065.1 Aleurites moluccanus
TAATAGATGTCCATAATATCATGATTACCCATATATGGCCTGTAGAATCAATATAAGATTACAAGGAAATGTTGATACAAAAATCTGTATAAGTATACATGTAAATATCCATATAAGAATTTATGTAAGTATTCAAATACGTATCCTTATAAGTATCCAATGTACAAGTCAACACACATATGATATAACAGGATTGGGTTCAATGACAAGTGCAATCGCACTAACTGTAATTCAGTACACAGGCACTATCATAAAGTGCACTAAGGAATATAACATCCCTCCCTAGCAAGGGTCCCATAAACACACTGATCATTTTACGTAAGGGTGATATGCCCTTACACTAGAGAATATAACACCCTCCCTAGCAAGGGTCCCATAAACACCAGTGTGCACACAGTCGATGGAATTACCCCCCACACCATCGAGGTAGCCCTGTTATAATACCATATGGGTGTGTCTCCATATAACAATAAATATAGCATAAATGGAACTCATATAGCTGTGAAACAATCATATATATATTTATAATGAATATTAGAACAAATTTGGGTAATATCAAAAAAATGCCCGGCGGGCCCAATTGCGCTGCCGCAACTGGCACTTGCCGTTACAGGTCCGTTTTGGAATTTTTGTGTAGTTTCTGGTTAACTATGTTACCAAAGTATTTAGGTAGACCATGAGGTACCATTTTAACGCTTAGTTCAAGACTAAAAGATTGGGCCAAGTGGTGGCCCAGTTGGCTTTCTGGATTTCATTTTATGAACAGACAAAGTTTAGG
Organism: Aleurites moluccanus; assembly: GCA_948193065.1. Lineage (NCBI taxonomy): Eukaryota > Viridiplantae > Streptophyta > Magnoliopsida > Malpighiales > Euphorbiaceae > Aleurites > Aleurites moluccanus. Next base: position 779 of record CANXYC010691232.1, read on the forward strand.
TCATTTTAGGTCGTTTCGGTGAGATTATTTACGGGCCAATATGCACTGTAGGTACTTTTGGATATCAAACTCTGTTTTATCAGTCCAAATGACTTTTTATATGATATATGATGCAAATCATGCATGTTTATACATAAGGACTCACCTTTATCACAATTTATCCTTTATTCCCCCAATCCACTGTTCGAGCCCCTAATCAGCCCGCCGTTCAACACTCCGAGCTGGAGTACTTAACGGTTCACCTATTTCCACATATAACACTCTGGTAAGACTTAATAACATTGCAAAACACATAATACATATCAAATCACATAAAGCATACACATTATACCCTATAGACCTCACTTTGCACATTTTACACATTTACCAATCCTTTATGCATAAACACTCATCTATCATCACATTTAACTTACATTACACATATACATCACTTATATATCATATTAAGAACTTATATACACTTAACTTAGCATTATATATTAAACATACATCAATGTTCATGTTAGCTTCCAAGTACTTTTATCATTCATCTTTTACATATCTAAACTTATACATTTCCATCATTTTCATCACTTAATCATATTCAATCACTACCTTCCTAATCACATTAGCCTAACACATTAAACTAACAAAGTCAAATAGTTTGGCCAAAATGGAATTCATTCCATTCATCCATTTTTCAACACCATTCATTCAAATAACATACATATACATCAATTACTCAACATTTATCCATTTAAACCTATTAAATATCAAAGCACTAAACCATCTTTCATCATCATCACATTCGGCCAAAATGCATTTCCATTCAAATGGATTTTTTTTCATCAAATAACCACCCATTCATTACATATGCATCAAATACTTACTATTCCATCATTTAAACATATAAAACACCAAAGTTCAAAACTATAATACCCTAGGAAGCCATAACATGAATGCATGATTTTATTCTCAGTATGTGTTCCTTTAGTCTTGAATTGATGGAAAATAATTTTAGAGACATAGTTAGAAAGCAAAATTGACACTTTTTCGGAAATTGGCGGTATTGAGAACATTGTCGAGAAATTAGCAGTCCGGTCAAGAGAAGAATTTTTGAAGTTGACTTGGAGGTAAAATATGACCATAATTTATGTGTAATTTTGGTAAAAAGAAAGAAGTGAAAATCAATTAGAAACACTGAAAAAGTGAATAATGGCATTTTGGTAAATAAAGGGAAATTCAAGGTAAATAGTGGAAATGGGTCAGTCGGAGTTACAAAATGTCTCCAGAACCATTTTTATAAATAAGGATAAATTAAAATAAGCCTATACACTTTTCACACTGATATCTAAATCCTGACAGAATTGTCAGAATAAATTACATAAGATTTAAGGACCAAAATGTAAAGGATGGAACTTGAGGGATTTAGTTATAATTTTACAAATTTTTTGTCTTATTTGGCCATCAAATTTGTGGGTTCTTCTTCTTCATTTTGGTTCATTTCCTATTCATTTTCTTCCTCCATTGTCGTGTATGCCATTCTTCTTCTCCCATCTTCATCTTTTCATAATCTTTATAGATTTCTTTAGGATTTTTATAGAATTATAGCAAATCAAGGTAGCCTAACTCAAATCTACCATTAGATTGAAGTGAGGAGCAAAGAATTGGGAGGCCTTGCTTGGTGGAGAATTCGTCCAAATTGGAGCTAAGAGGTAAGTTGTTGTTTTGTTTAGTTTGATTGTTGATTTAGTGTTATTTTAGGTTCAATTGAATGGGTTTAGTGTTTAATTGCTTTAGATTATACAAATTTGATTGAATTTTCAAATTGAATGTTGAAATTGAAGTTGTAAAGAATGAGTTTGTGATTTAGTATTAGGAATTGTTAATTGAGGTTAGAAATGATCAATTGGATATGAATGAACAACTAATTGATGGTTAATTTGATATAGAATTGGAGATTGTGGAATTGGAGTTTTCAAAGGAGCCAAAAATTGAAGATTTTGTGGAATTGGTTCAATTGGCTAGTGCATTGGCTATTGGAAGGTTTAGGTGAGTTTACATTGCATCATTTTACTTGATTGTATCATTGATTTTATGAATTGAACCATTTAGTGAAAACCCTAGTTGTGGTCGAACCTTATTGCCTTGTGTTGCCTTTAGATTTCTTTGATTTTCTTTTGATTTTCCTTGCTAATTTGATCCTAATTTAATGATGTTTAACCTGGTTTATTGATACCCTTGCTTTGATTGACAATGTACCTTGTTATTGGTTTGAATGGGCAAGTCAATTTTGCTCCAAAACCTAACCTATTGGCTTGCCATTGTGTGCCTACCGAGTGTTCGACAAAATACCTAGTTTAATTGCCAATGGCCTATTGGTTTGCATGCCATAGGCCTACCAATTGAATGCCATTGTCGCCAGCGACATTGGCATGCCAATTGACCCACCAATTTCGGCCACCGAACCATCATTTGTTTCTTGCCTTTTCTTATTACCATACTTGATATTATTGATTGTATATTGCATATGACATTGTAATTGAGTATATTGAATATTGAATTGATTGATACTGAGCTGATTATTTGATTGACTGATATTCGGATGCCATTGTTGCTTATGGTATTCCTCGTTATTGACCCTGATATGGTTTGGCAGAACTACAAATTCGACAGGGTAGTGGGGAAATATTGTCGACCTTGTGCACATTGTAGTATTGAACCCTAGCTAGGAGGGGTTATGGTCCTAGCCATAGGGTTTGATCAGCCTTATGCTTATATGATACTGGCGACCTACATGGTCCAGTGATATTGATTGTTTGGAGATTATATGATTTCTTTTCATACAGTCCATCTCATTATCTGCCTTTCCATATGTAACTGAGCATATTTGTTATTTCTTGAGCTTTACTATACCTTGATATCCCTATTGTCTACTGTAATTCATTTAACTTATACCATTGCTTATTTGTGCATGTTATTTATTGCGATGCATGTAAATTCACTGAGTATCATCCATACTCATCTTTTTGTTTGTTTACCCCTTTCAGGAGAGGAGTAGGTTGCAGGATCCAGTCATCTGTTTCTCTGTGGATTTCTGCTATGGATTTTCTGATGTATATATCTATTTTGGATTACTATATTTATATTATTTTGGTATTCATGATCTAGCTGCTCCATGGGTATGTATTGGGTAGCTAGGAGATGAACATTGTTTATATGTGGCATTGATGGTAAATATATATATATATATATATATATATATATATGATGCATGATATATGATATATGATTGTGACAGCCAATTGCAGAATGGTGACAGAATAATTAACAGGTTAGCAGAATGAATAACAAGATAATATAATGGATGGTAATTATAATAAATGAATAATATATTGAGATTGATAGACTGTGTCATGATACTGGGTTCTACGGGTGTCGGTCGCCATTGGTATTTCCTGTACCCTAGGACCGTCGCGGTCCGAGAAATCGGGTCGTGACAAACACATCATATGTAAATAATTAAATTACATAATTAATTTAATCATATTAAATTATTGCAAAAAAAAAAAAACTCCATAATTAAATATATGAATTAAATCTCATTTAATCATAATTTAATTTTCTCTTTCACTTATTGTTTGAAACATTTCTATGCGTGTGACCTAATATATTCCCTAATTAAATGGCAACTTAAGTCCTTAATTATTTCCTTAAATTAATTTAGGAAACTCTTAAGTGGAATTTCTATTTCCAAAATAGAAAATTTCTATAAAAGGTAATCCTTGTCCAACAAGGATTATATGAATTAAACTTCTTTAATTCATAATCAATTCTCCAATTGAACCTCTCTAACTTAAATAGATCATGAGCGGTATCTTATCACACATCATGACTCCCAAGTAATCAGAAATTGCTAATGGTAAGCAGAAACCCTAACACATGGACAATATTGTACTACTAGTCCGTTCAAGCCCCTTTACCAAGTTCGGTTTAATGTATGGACATTGTGTTAACTCCCCTAAGTTGGCTACACCACACTTAACCTGAACACTAGTTCCTTGTAATCCAAGCATCATTACTAAAATGATTTCCTTAGAGACCATCTATAAGTACTATCCACTTTGGCCAAAGATTTCTAGTAATGTTCTTATACAAGAGACATTAGGTAAACCCTCCTTCTAACAGGAGTTATGATATCCTTTGTTGACTATTTAAATATCTACGAGTGTATCAAACTATATTCAATGCCCACCCTTTAAACAGCCCCTTTGGGAGAGCTAGGCATGGAATTAAAGAGTAGCATCTTCACTCTAGATCACTCTTAAGCATCTCAAGTCTAAGAACATTTGCACATTTCCATGCAGAGATATGTCATTAACATTGTTTAGATTTTCATATGACTATCTCCTGCGATCACTCCGATGTACTTACTACTCCTAGTAAGCATCCACATGATATACTCAAACATTCCAATGTCAGCATCTTTATGAGATCAAATGATTTGATCAAATCAAATAGTATATGCATGTGCTAGTCTTTCCGAATCAATAATGTCCATTCTCATTGATTCTATGACTAGGGAAATTTAGGTTAAAATATAATTGCACATGATAAGCATGTCACTATCATGATCTCATCATGAATGCCAACATTCTATGTTTATACCATGGACTTTATTAAACAGTTATATAATATTACTTTAAACAATAATAAGTACTGATTAATAAATAATGCCTTTTCATTAATATATTTCTAAAAACATCATTACAATGATTGTCTTTAGAGCACCTACACTAACAAAAGGTTAGTTAGACAAAGGAAATTGGCAGGCCAATTGGCATGCCAATATTGCTGGCGATGATGGCAGTCAAATGGTAGGCATATGGAAGACAAAATAATAGGCCAAAGGCAAAAACAACTAGACATTTTATCAAACACTTGTTGGGCAACATTGAATGGGCAAAATGGCTAGGTTTTGGTGCAAAGTTATCAAAGCCCATTTAACCAACAATCAATCCACATTGTCAACAACACAATAGATATCAAATATACAATATTAAACAACATGAAATGGATTAAAATAGATAAGGAATTCAAAGGAAAACAAAGCAAAATACATAGGGTGAATAGTGCCAATGTGGTTTGGCCAAAAGTGAGATTTTACACAACGTTTCCAATCATCAATATTATGTATTAGACATGTTAAATGATACATATAAAACTCACCTAAGGCTTCCAATTGTCTTGGAAAATTGATTTCTACTAAAAAACTTCAAAGAAGGTAAAATCCATAACTTATGCAATTCTTATTTTCTACACCAAAATAACCATCAATTAGTCATCTAATAGCCTCCAATTAACATATTCTAAGATCAATTAACACAAACTAACACTAATTCATCAAACTTAATCATACAACTTCAATTAGGTTTAGCAAATTAGGGATTTCTATCCAAATGCATCAATTGATGCAATCAAACACTATACCCATCTAATTCAACCTCCAAATCATCTAAAACAACCGTAAAACTAAACAAATTAATTGATTACCTCAACAGGGAAGATCCACCCGAAATGTTCTTTCCAAAAATCCCTTGAATTCCTTTAAGTTCCAAGCAAATTTAAGATGAAGAATGGTAGAACTAGGTTAGATTTTAAGTTTTTTTTTTTTAATTTTTCTCAAGAATTTTGGTTGGGAAAATGGGGGAAAGAAATGGATGGGAGGTTCAGCCTAAGCATGGAAGAAGGAAGAAGATGAACAAAATTTGTCTAAGTATTGCTTTTATATTAAGTCATAATGGCAAATTATATTTTAGTCCTTAAACTTCCAAGTAATTATACTTTGACCCCAACTTCTTCTGTAATTTATTCTGACAATTCTATCTGGATTTAGATTTCAAAGTAGGAAATCAAAAGGCTTGTTTTAATTTATATTTATTTATAAAAATAGTTTCAGAGTCATTCTGAAATCCAAACAGACTCATTTTCACTATTCTCCTCGAAGTTCCATTTATTTACGGTTTTGCCATTAGTTACTTTTTCAGTGTTCCTAATTGTTTTTCACTTCTTTCTTTTTACCAAAATTACACATGCATTTATATGATCTTTTACCCCCTGGTCAGAATCAGAATTTTATCTGTTGACTAGACTGCTAATTTCTCGGCAGTGTTCCCGATACAGATGATTTTCGAAAAAGTAATTTGTTTGCTTTCTAACTGTGTCTTTAAAATTATTTCCCATCATTTCAATGCATTTAAACTACATACTGAGAATTAATTCATACATATAAGTTATGACTTCCTAGTGTATTACATTCTATCCCCCTTCAAATAAATTTGTCCTCGAATTTAAATAAAATGCATACCTCAATACTAGAACAGGAATGAATATCTATCTCTCATCTCCTGCTCGCTCTCCCAAGTGCACTCCTCCATTTACTAGTTTCTCTAGAGTACTTTTACCATGGGAATCTCCTTATTTCGTAGCTGCCTGACTTGTCGATCAACTATTTCCACTGGAAGCTCCTCATACGACAAGTTCTCATTGAGTCCCACATCTTATACCTTCAATATGTGTGATGGATCAGACATATATTTTTGCAGCATCAATATGTGGAAAACCGGATGTACGTGGCTCATATTAGGTGGAAGAGCCAATCTATAAGCCACATTACCTATCTTCTCAAGAATCTCGAATGGACCTATAAACCTTGGTCACAACTTTTCTCTCTTCCCAAATCCCATAATATCCCTCGTCGGTGAGATCTTAAGGAAGACATGGTCACCAACTGCAAAATGTACATCTTTCCTCTTAGAATCAGCATAGCTCTTCTGCCTACTGAAAGCAGTCTTCATCCGATCTCTAATCATAGGCACCTTTTCCATCATTTCCCTTATCAACTCTAGTCCCTCTAACTGCTTCTCCCCTGGCTTTACCCAACACACTGGAGATCTATATTTCCTACTATATAGTGCTTTAAATGGAGCCATATCAATTGAAGAGTGATAACTGTTGTTATAAGAGAACTCAATCAATGGCAGATATTGATCCCAGTTACCTTTGAAATCCAGAACACACAATCGAAGCATATCTTCCAAAGTCTGGATTGTCCTCTCTGACTGCCCATCAGTCTGTAGATGGAAAGTAGTATTGAACCGTAACTGAGTACCCATGACCTCTTGAAATTTCTGCCAAAACTGGAAGGTGAACTGTGTACCCCTATCTGAAATAATCATCAAAGGAACTTCATGAAGTCGTATAATCTTATCCACATACAACTGTGCATACTGAGTTGTCATATAACTGGTATTAACCTCCAGAAAATGAGCAGATTTCGTCAAACGGTCTATAATCACCCATATAGAGTCATAACCCCTCGTAGTCCTCAGTAGACCCACTACAAAATCCATAGTAACCTGCTGCCATTTCCACTATGGCAACTCAATCTCCTAAAGCAACCCTGATGGCGTTTGATGCTCAAATTTAACCTGCTGATAGGCTAAGCATTTGGAGATAAACCATGCTACATCTCCCTTCATACCCGACCACCAATACACATCCCTCAGATAATGGTACATCTTGGTAATCCCTGGATGTACACTATAGACAGAATAGTGAGCCTCTCTCATAATCCGATCCCGTAGCCCATCCATATTAGGTACACATATACGTTTCCCATACATCAATACACCATCTTCCACTGTAAACTCTGTCATTTTTCCATTCTGCACATCTTCCTTATGCTTCAGTAGATACGAATCTCTATCTTGATCCACTTTAATATCATCAAGTAATAATAACTTCACCCGAAATTTGGCTATCAGAGCCTGGTTCCGATCCTGGGATCCCAAATCCAACTCCACACCCATATCTGCTAAATCCCTCATCTCTCTGATCAAGGGTCTCCTACCAACCATAATATGAGCTAGACTACCCATGGACTTTCTGCTGAGTGCATTAACCACTACATTGACTTTACCCAGGTGATAAAAGATCTTATAGTCATAATCCTTAAGTAGCTCCATCCATCTGGGCTGCCAAAGATTCAAATCCTTCTGCTGAAAGATATTCTGTAAACTCTTGTGATCAGTATATATCTCACATTTTGACCCATACAAGTAGTGCCTCCAAATCTTCAATGCAAAACCATGGCTGCCATCTCCAGATCATATGTTGGATAATTTGCTTCATGCTTCTTTAACTAACGGGAAGCATAAGCAATCACTCTCTTATTCTGCATCAGTACACACCTCAATCCAATCCGAGAAGCATCACAATACACAGTAAATTTCTCCCCCTTTGATGGCAATGCTAATACTGGAGCACTTGTGAGGCAAGACTTCAAAGTTTGGAAATTGCGCTCACACTCATTAGTCCACAGGTAACGCTCCTATTTTCGCATCAGCTTAGTCAACGGAGCTGCAATCCTGGCGAAATCTTTCACAAACCTCTTGTAAAAGCCTGTCATACTAGAAAACTGCGAACTTCAAAAACACTAGTAGGCTGAGGCCAATTCACAACTACTTCAATCTTTTGAGGATCCACCTTAATACCATCCTTGCAAATCACATGCCCCAGAAAACACACTTCGGTTAGCCAGAACTGGCATTTAGGTAGGTTAGCATACAACTGATGCTCCCGAAGTGTCTGCAAAACAATTCTCAGATGTTCCACATGCTCCTCCTTATTCCTGGAGTAGATAAGAATGTCATCAATGAATACAATGACAAACTTATCCAAAAATGATCTGAACACCTTATTCATTAGATCCATAAAAGCAGTCGGTGCCTTGGTCAACCCAAATGGCAACACCAAGAACTCATAATGCCTATATCAGGTCCTGAAAGCAGTTTTAGGTACATCACCCTTCTTAATCTTCAACTGGTGATACCCAAACCTCATATAAATTGAAAAATGGCTGGCACCCTATAGCTAATCAAATAAGTCATCTATCTATGGCAATGGATACTTGTTATTCACTGTCACCTTATTCAGCTGCCTATAGTCTATACACATCCTCAAAGAGCCATCCTTCTTCTTTACAAACAATACCGGTGCACCCCAAGGAGAACTACTCGGTCAGATGAACCTTCTATCCAATAGCTCCTGTAACTGTACCTTCAATTCCTTCAATTCAGCTAGTGCCATTCTGTATGGAGGAATGGATATTGGATTAGTGCCTGTATGCACCTCAATCTCAAACTCAATCTCCCTATCCGGGGGCAATCCTGGCAACTCCTCAGGAAATACATCAGGAAACTCCTGAACCACCGGTATCTGATCAAGCTCTACAGAAGACTTCTGCATATTTATCACATGAGCCAAATAGGTTGAACAACCTTTCCCAATCATCCTCCTAGCCTAGATAGCAGAAACCATATTAACTCTAAATTTTCGTATGTCACTCTGAAACTCAAACTTTGGCTGCCCCTCAGGCTGAAACCTGACCTTCTTTTGATAACAATTAATTATTGCCCGATGCCTCGTAAGCCAATCCATACCCAAAATCACATCTAACTCTAACACTGGCAATTCAATCAAATCAGCATGCAATATGTTATCATTGATTTCAATCACACAGTCAGGATAGTAATAGTCCACATCAACACTCTCACCCATCGGAGTAGCAATCACTAAAGGCACATGCAACAATTTCCTTTCCTTATTTAATTTAGGTGCAAAGTGTGGTGACACAAAGGAATGAGTAGCACCAGAATCAAATAAGGCATCTGCAATCTCATTCTGAATCAGAATAGTACCTGTGACTATGTTGTCTGATCTTTGTGCCTCCAGGGTATTAACTGCAAATACTCTGCCCTAACCCCTACCTGCTGGGGTCTGACTACTGCTGGGAGCCTGTCCTCCTCTGCCTCTACCTCGACCTGAAGCCTCTCTGCCCATATTCTGACTCATTTGTACCATTGGCTGAGATACCATAGCAGATGGTTGCTACTCACCCCTCAAAGGACATCTGTTAGCATAGTGACCATGCTGACCACATCTCAAGTAGGCACTAGTCTGATGCCAACACTCCCCTCCATGTCTCCGTCCATAAAACCCACAACTAGGTACACTAAGTGTTTGTGCAGTTGGTCGCAAAGAACCTTATGAATAAGCAGGTATTGACTATACCACTGGTGGTCTCCTACTTTGAACCCTCCTCCTCTAATTACTAAATGAAGGTCGCTGATCAAATCGTGGCACAGGCTCTGCCCGCCTAGGCTGGGAGCTACTCTTCCCCTGCCTAACCTGAGCTCTTGGACCTCCTTTCCTCTTTTGGTCCCTCTTTGCCCTCTCTGTCTTATACTTCTCTTCCATCTATGTAGCCTTATTAATAACTATCGTCAGAGAAGTGAATTCTATAACCAACAGAGCATTATGAAGTGCAGCATGTAACCCTCTCCTAAACCTGTTGATCAGATCCACCTCAGTAGGAACAATGTGAGTAGCATACCTACTTAGTCTGATGAACTCCTCAGCATACTCCTCTACTGACCTGTTACCCTGCTCCAACTGGATCAAGTTATGGGTCTTCACCCCCTCAGTAATGAACTCATCTATCAAACCCTGCCAAAACTCAACCCATGAGGGTGGATGCTCACCATATAGCCTGGGCTCCATCCTCCTCGAAAACCAAGTCCAAACCTTCCCTTTCAATAACAATCCAACCAACTCAATAACTCTAAGCTCAGAACAAGGTAGTCTTCTAACTACCTTCTCAACCTCCTCCAGGAAATCCACTGGATCATTGCCTCTATCGCCCCTGAACTCTAGTAGGTTTAGTTTCAGAAAGCTAAACATGGATACACCACCCTCCTCAATAACTCTACGGCCTCCCTGTACAATAAGATCCCTAGGAACCCCTACTACATGCATAAGAGCCGGTGCAACTAGTACTACCTCTTGTGCCACAGGTAGGGGCACTGCTACTAGAACTGGTGGTGGCAGTACATTCTAATGTTCCTGCCTCAAATCTGCTAAATCCCTACGTAACTCCATCAATCCCCTCATCATCTCGACTCTCCAGGGATCATCGCCCCTCTTTGTATTCTCTGTAGTCAGTCAGGATATGGACAGATCCTCTGAAACTGGGAACTCTCTAACCAATGACTCATTAGAGGCTACCTTTGCCTCTCAGGTATCTTTATCCCTATTGTCAGGCATCTCTGTAATCTGTCATAAAAATAGGAAACGCACTCAGTATATCACAGAAACGCAGAATACTAACATATAACAGATGATAACAACAAAAGACAACAAAAGAAATCCTAAGCTCCATAGTTTACTTAATTTTACCTATTCTGTATTTAATCACTATTCCTCTGTAATTTATGTACTATTCCTAAGCTCTGATGTCTGTAATCTAGAGCTCTGATACCATCTCTATCACGACCCATTTTCGGATTGCGATGGTCCTAGGATGCGGGAGAAGCCAATGGCGACCGGCACCCGTAAAATCCAGTATCACATGTATATTCTATAACTATCAATTAATTATTCATTTTAATAATTACTATTCATTCTGTCATTCTGCAATTCTTTATGTAATCTAGTGTAGTTGGCTGTAACAATCATTATAACATGTCATAATATCATCATATACTATAAAATATCATCACATACATATACATGTTCATATCCTAACTAACCCATATATACCCCATGGAGCAGCTAGATTATGAACACCAAAAATTATAGAATTTAAAATAATTACATAGATCGATAGTATGCAGAAATCCGCTGGATGTCTGAAGATGGGATTCTGCAATCTACTCTTCCCTTGAAATGGGTAAACAAAGCAAAGAGTGAGTATATAAGATACTCAGTGAATCTATATGTATCGCCAATAAATATAATGGGTAACAAATGAAACAATGATGTCAATAGTTCAATGTGAAAAATTTACAGAATCAATAACAGATGGTGACAGAATATTCAATAAGTATATCATAGGCTCGGTATAATAGAGAAAGACAGATAAAGGGATGGACTATATGAAATCATACAGTCTCCAGTAGTATCAGTATGGACTATATGCGAACATACAATCTCCAGTAATATCAATATTAGTAAGTATAAGACTGATCAGATCTTATGACCAGGACCATAACCCTTCCCAGCTAGGGTACCAGTAATACAATGTGCACATCACTGACAGTATGTTCCCACTACCCTGTCAGAGCGATAGCTCTGTCAAGCCACATTAGGATTAATATAAGAGTAAACATATCAATAGACACCATTATGCAACAATGGTATCCTCAACATCAATAAGATCAATATCAGTCAAATAATTTAGCAATAGAATCAATGGCATTGCAATATATGATATACAATCAATAACAATTAGCTTTATAAACAATAAAGGTATGGAACAAAGGTTGGTTAGACAAAGGAAATCGGTAGGCCAATTAGTATGTCAATGTCACTGGCGATGATGGCATTCAAATGGTAGGCCTATGGAAGACAAAACAATAGGCCAAAGGTAAAAACAACTAGGCATTTTATCAAACACTTGGTGGGCAACATTGAATGGCAAAATGGCTAGGTTAAGCCCATTCAACCAACAATTAATCCACATTGTCAACAACACAATAGATATCAAATATATAATATTAAACAATATGAAATGGATCAAAATGGCTAAGGAATTCAAAGGAAAACAAAGCAAAATACATAGGGTGAATAGTGCTAATGTGGTTCGGCCAAACGTGGGAATTTACATAAGGTTTCCAATCATCAATACAATGTATTAGGCATGTTAAATAATGCATATAGAACTCACCTAAGGCTTCCAATTGTCTTGAAAAATTGATTTCCACTAAAAAGCTTCAAAAGAAGGCAAAATGCACAACTTGTGCAATTCTTATTTTCTTCACCAAAACAACCATCAATTAGTCATCTAATAGCCTCCAATTAACATATTCTGAGATTAATTAACACAACCTAATACTAAGTCATCAAACTCAATCATACAACTTCAATTAGGTTTAGCAAATTGGGGATTTCTATCCAAATGCATTAATTGATGCAATCTAACACCATACCCATCTAATTCAACCTCCAAATCATCTCAAAAAGCCATAAAACTAAACAAATTAATTAATTACCTCAAGAGGGAAGATCCACCCGAAATATTCTTTCTAAAAATCCCTTGAATTCCTTTAAGTTCCAAGCAAATTTAAGATGAAGAATGGTAGAACTAGGTTAGATTTTAAGTTTTCTTTGATTTTTCTCAAGAATTTTGGTTGGAAAAATGAGGGAAAGAAATGGATGGGAGGTTCGGCCTAAGCATATAAGAAGGAAAAAGATTAACAAAATTTGTCTAAGTGTTGCTTTTATATTAAGTCATAATGGCAAATTACATTTTAGTCCTTAAACTTTCAAGTAATTATACTTTGACTCCAACTTCTTTTGTAATTTATACTGACAATTCTGTCGGGATTTAGATTTCAAAGTGGGGAATCAAAAGGCTTATTTTAATTTATATTTATTTATAAAAATAGTTTCAAAGTCATTCTGAAACCCAGACAGACTCATTTTCACTATTTCCCTCGAAGTTTCATTTATTTATGGTTTTGCCATTGGTTACTTTTTCAGTGTTCCTAAAAGTTTTTTACTTCTTTCTTTTTACCAAAATTACGCATGCATTTATGTGATCTTTTACCCCTGGTCAGAATCAGAAATTTATTTATTGACCGGACTGCTAGTTTTTCGGCAGTGTTTCCAACACTGATAATTTATGAAAAAGTAATTTGTTCGCTTTCTAACTGTGTCTCTAAAATTATTTTCCTTCATTTCAATGCTTTTAAACCACATATTGAGAATTAATTCATGCATATAAGTTATGACTTTCTAGGGTATTACATAGGAGAACTTACATTTTTATAGATATAGCTTCTAATATATATGGAACACCCATATTTTTAAATTATATTTAAAATCATATTTTATTAAGAATTAATAATTATTTTAAGAATATTTAATTAAAAATAAGAATATAAAAATATTTTTTAGATTTATTATATTTTAAAGAAATAAGTATTTAAAAATAAAAAGTTAATTACTATTTTCTCATTGTAGAATGACCTAATATACTAAGTTCTCATTGATCTTTCAAAAATATACTAACTCTCTCCTAACAAATATCTTGTTATACTAGTACTCATTTCATTTAATTTTGTCGTTAAGTAACTCTAAAATAGTTAATAAGGATAGTAAAAAAAATAGAAATGCTCTTACACTTTATTTTTAATTAATTGCATTTTATTTTTGCTTTAAAAATTTTTTTAAGGCTAAAAAATTCATTTTTAGATTTTTTTAACAAATTTAAAAATAAAAAATAAACAAAAAGATTTTTTTTAAAAAAGATTTTTTATTTTGTATTTTTAGAAATAATTTAAGAAGAAATTAAATTATTTCTTCTTTAATTTTTTAATACAAATAAAAATTTATTTTTATATTTTTGACAAATTTGAAAATAAAAAATAAAAAATAAAAATAAAAATATTTTTTATTTTTTATTTTCAAATTTTTATTTTTTAAAAAATAAAAGAAAAATATTTTTATTTTTAACAAATATGAAAATGTATTTTTTAACCGTAAAGAATATTTTTTTAAAGAAAAATATAATATAATTATTTAAAAATAAAGTACAAGAGTATTTTTATATTTTTACTGCTCTTATTGACTATTTTAAGATTGACTAATGATAAAATTAAACGGAATGGTCTAGTAGTATATTATGACATTCGTCAGGAAAAATTAGTATATTTTTGAAAGGTCAGAGAAAGTTAATATATTTTTGAAAGATCAGAGGAGATTTAGTGTACTGGGTCATTTTACAAGGGGAAATAGTAATTAACTCAAAAATAAATTTTAAAATTTGATTTTAATTTTAAAAATTTATGAATTTTGGTACTATATTATTTATAATGAATTATGAATTATTTAATTATAGATTATTTATTAAATATTTTAATAAGGGAAGGAATATTCTTTTGAAATATTCCTCCATATTCTTTTTTAGAAATATATATATATATATATATATATATATATATATATATATATATATATATATAAAAGATTTAAAAAGAAGGGAAGAGAGAAAACAAAAAAAAAAAAAGGGAGAAAGGGACATGCAGACAACCTAATAAGAGAGAGAGAGAGAGAGAGAGAGAGAGAGAGAGAGAGAGAGAGGGAAGGGGGGGGGGGGGTGTTTTGCTTGTTGGAAACCAGCCTTCTAGCTGTCAGACGAGAGCATGCACCAGCTAGGAGAATTTGCGGCCTGCCAGCGAGCTGGGTGATAGAAGCTCATCTCCAATAGCTGTTGGATGATGGCCCATGCACCGCGTAAAGCGATCGCCGACTGTGAAGCTTCTCAGTCCGATTTCAGTTGTCTTTGACAATCTTTTCTGGTTATTCTTATTCCTTCGAGCTCATGTCGATGCCAACTTTCTAACGATACCCAATGTGCTTCGATTGATGACTGGAGTCGGGACCAAAAATGGGATACACGTATTTTTTGACAACTATGAGTAAATGAGTTTTATTTTATTCTAAAAGTTATTTTATATTATTTGGAGTATATTTGGAAAAAAATTATGGAAAATGTTGGATATTGATATTGGTTTTAGAATATTTAGGTAGTGAATAATTAATAACTATATTGAAATTAAGTGTATAAATTAAGATAAATTAATATAATTAATTTGGAGTGATTATAGATATTTATAAAATTTAGGTATTGAAAATTAAATTATTGTGGAATAATTAATTGAGACAGTAGTTAAATTAGGTAGATAAATTAATTTAAATTAAGAAAAATTATTGGAGCTCAATAGATAATTTATTTTAAATAATAATTTTAGTATGGTGATAATTAAGTATACTATGAGGTAATTAAATGGTGAAATATTAATTAGAATATAATTATCAATTAAGGATTTATTGACTGATTATTGTATTAAATTTATTGGAGACTGGTATTAGAAATTAAATTTCCAATTAATTAACGAATAAATTATTTGAAATATTTAAAAAATTATTATTTTGGAGTCTTGTTAATTAAAAAATAATTATTAGAATTGTTATGATATATTTATTGGTGTATTATAATAATTAATTACTTATTTGGATTAGATAATAGAGGCATTCAAAAATTATTATAAATATTTATTGTTGAGATGAAGATTCAGGATGGGTCAATTGAATTGATGGTGTTAGATGTGAGTCTATGGAATATTTATTAGAAGTGTTATGGTTTTTATTTCAGGAAGCTATATTCTAATTTTAGAGAAGATTTTGCAGCAGATTTGGTTCTAGTGTTTCAAGTGTCTTCCTTGCTGCTAGTCAGGAGGCGCTCCGAGAGAGTCAACTAGTTGATTATCATCAAGTTTTTGAGTGATACTTTCTAATATATTTTTCTGTTGTTTATACATGTGCATTTAATTATATGAATATAAATATATAATTATGTATTCATATTATTGACTAAATAGGGATATGTGCATGTGGTTGTATATTATGCATTGTGTCGCATATTACATGTAGTGCTAAATGAGATTGGTATGGCATAGGATGACTTAGGATGTGAATATAATATGATGATTATGATGTGATGAGCATATGAGTTATGACTAACGTGACAGCGAGAGCTTGCTTATAGCTCAGTGCTACTTGCCAGTCGGGTAGACACTACTTGGCTTCGGTCGTGATAGTAGAACCCTATGAATTAGATTAAGAGACAATATTTGGATTAAGAAAGCAAGATAGGGGGATCGACTCCCACATTATGTTTAGTGTAGTTCCTGTTGACTATTTCTCATCCATGTTTGATTATGTGATTATTAGTGTATATGATTGTAATACCTCAGAAAGTCCTAACTCATATGCATGATTTAATTTTTAGTATATGGTTTAAAGGCATTGAAATGATGAAAAATAATTTTAGAGACACAATTAGAAAGCGTATAAATTACTTTTCTGGAAATCGACGGTGTCAGGAATACTGCCGAGAAATTAATAGTGCGGTCAACAGAAGAATTTTTGAATTTGACCAGGGAGTAAAAGATCACCTTAATGCATGTGTAATTTTGGTAAAAAAAGAAGAAGTGAAAAACAATTAGGAACACTGAAAAAGTAATCAATGGAAAAATCGTAAATAAATAGAACTTTGAGGTGAATAGTGAAAATGAGTCCGTTTGGGTTTCATAGACTCTGAAACTATTTTATAAATAAGTATAAATTAAAATGAGCCTATTAATTTCCCACTTTGAAATCCAAATCTTGACAAAATTGACAGAATAAATTACAGAAGAATTTGGGGTCAAAGTATGATTACTTGGAAACTTAAGGACTAAAATATAATTTGCCATTTAATTTTTGTATAAAAGCAACACTTAGAAATTATTTTCTTATCTTCTTCTTCTTCCTCCTAAGTGGCGAACCACTTCCTTCTTCTTCTCCCATTCCATTTCTTCATTTTCTCATCAAAATTCTTAAGAAAATTCATAGAAAACTTGAGTTTAACCATTGTTCTTCCATCCTCCATCCTTGATTTGCTTAGAAAGCTAAAGAAATTCAAGGAAATTCTTCATCAAGCTTTTGGCTCCATCACCCATTCAAGATAAGAAATTAGTTTGTTCAATTTTATGATTTATTTAGACGATTTAGGAGTTGAATTGAATGGGTTTTAGGTTAGATTGCATCAATTGATGTCTTTGGATAGAAAACCCTAAATTGCCTAACCTAATTGAAGTTGTTTGAATGAGCTTGATAAATTAGAGTTAGTTTGTATTAATTAATATTAAAATATGTTAATTAGAGACCATTAGGTAACTAATTGATGGTTATTTTGGTGTAGAAAATTAAATTGGCACAAGTTGTGCTTATTGCCTCCTTTGAAACTTTTGGTGGGAAATCAATTTTTCAAGGCAAATGGAAGCCTTAGGTGAGTTCTATATACATCAAATTACATTTCCTAAGTATTGGAATGTTGTTTGAAATTCATATGAATGAATCCCATTTTGGTTGAACCTATAGTACTATTCACTTGCCTTGATTTTTCTTTGTTTTTCCTTTGAATTCCTATACCATTTTGATTCCTTTTATGTTGTTTAATATTGTATAATTGTATCCTATTGTGTTGTTAACAATGTGACATTGTGTTGGTTGAATTGGACATGCCAAATTTGCACTAAACCTTAATCTATTGGCTTGCCATTTTGTGCCCACAAAGTGTTTAATAAAATGCCTAGTTGTTTTTGCCTTGGCCTATTGCTTTGTATTCCATAGGCCTACTATTTGAATGCCATCATCGCCAACAACATTGGCATATCAATTGGCCTATCGATCTCTTTTGCCGAACCAACCTTTGTTCTATACTTTTGTTATTTATCATACCACCTATCATTGATTGTATTTCATATATTACAACGCCATTGATTATATTACTAATTGATTTGAATTATATTGAGCTTATTGATATGGAAGATACCATTGTTGCATAATGGTGTCCATTGATATGTTCCTTTCTTATATTGATCCTAATGTGGCTTGACAGAGCTACCGATCCAACAGGGTAGTGGGAATATATTGTCGGCGATGTGCACATTGTATTACTGATACCCTAGCTGAGAAGGGTTATGGTCCTAGCCATAAGACTTGATCAGTCTTATGCTTACTGATATGGATGCTACTAGAGACTGTATGTTTGGATATAGTCCATACTGATATTACTGGAGACTGTATGTTCACATATAGTCCATCCCTTTATCTGTCTTTCATATTATACCGAGCCTATGATATATTTATTGGTTATTCTGTCACCATCTATATTTGATTCTGTAACTTGTTACATTAATCTATTGATACCATTGTTCCATTTGTTAATGATTATATTTATTGGCGATACATATAGATTCACTGAGTATCTTATATACTCACTCTTTCTTTGTTTACCCATTTCAAGAGAAGTGTAGATTGCACAATCCTATCTTCTAACATCTAGTGGATTTCTGCTCACTGTTGATATATGTAATTATTTTGAATTTTGTATTTTTGATGTTCATAATCTAGCTGCTCCATGGGGTATGTATAGGTTAGTTAGAGTATGAACATATATATGGATATGATGATATTTTATGATATATGATGATTATATGGCATATTATTATGATTGTTATAGCCAATAGCACTAAATTACAGAAGAATTACAGAATGACAGAATGAATGGTAACTAAGTAAAATGAATAATTAATTGATGATTATAGATTGTGCATGTGATACTGGGTTTTATGGGTGCCGATCGCTATTGACATCTCCCACATCCTAGGACCGTCATGATTCAAAAACGGGTCGTGACAGAGGTGGTATCAGAGTTTTAGGTTACAGACATCAGAGCTTAGGATTACAGAAGAATAGTGACTAAGTACAAAATAGGGTAGAATTAAGTAAACCATAGAGTATAGGATTTCCTTTATTGTCTTTTGTTGTTATTGTCTGTTATATGTTAGTATTCTGCATTTCTGTTATATTTTGAGTATGTTTCCATTTTTCTTGACAGATTATAGAGATATCCAACAATAGGGACATAGATACTCGAGAGGCAGAGGTAGCCTCTAATGAGTCATTGGTCAGAGAGTTCTCCATTTCAGAGGGTTCATCCAGATCCTAACAGACTACAGAGGATACAAAGAGGGGCGATGATCCTTGGAGAGTTGAGATGATGAGGGGATTGATGGAGTTACGCAGGGATTTAGCTGATTTGAGGCGAAAACATCAAAATGTACCGCCACCACCAGTTCCAGCAGCAGTGCCCCCACCTCTGGCACCAGAGGCAGTACCAGTTGCACTGGCTCCTGTGCAGCCAGTAGGGGTTCCTAGGGAGCCTACTGTATAGAGAGGCCGGAGAGTTATTGAGGAGGGTGGTGCATCCATGTTTAGCTTTCTTAAGCTAAACCTGTTAGAGTTCAGGGGCGACAGGCAGTGACCCCGTAGACTTTCTGGAGGAGGTTGAGAAGGTAGTTAGGAGACTACCTTGTTCTGAGTTGAGAGCTGTTGAGTTGGTGGGATTATTATAAAAAGGGAAGGCGTGGACTTGGTTTTTAAGAAGGATGGAGTCCAAGCTATATGGTAAGCATCCACCCTTATGGGCTGAGTTTCGGTAGGGTTTGATAGATGAGTTCATTACTGAGGGAGTGAAGACCCGTAACTTGATTTAGTTTGAGTAGTTGGTGCAGGGTAACAGGTCTGTAGAGGAATATGCTGAGGAGTTCATTAGGTTAAGTAGGTATGCTACTCATATTGTACCTACTGAGGCGGATCTGATTAGTAGGTTTAGGAGAGGGTTACATGCTGCACTTTATAATGCATTGTTGGCTATAGAATTTACTTCTCTGACGACAGTTATTGATAAAGCTACACAGATGGAAGAGAAGTATAAGACAGAGAGGGCAAAGAGGGACCAGAAGAGGAAAGGAAGTCTAGGATCTCAAGTTATGAGGGGGGAGAGCAGCTCCTAGCCTAGGCAGGCAGAGCTAGTGCCTCGATTTGGTCAGAGATCATCAGCTAGTAGTTAAAGGAGGAGAGTGCAAAGTAGGGGACCGCCAGTGGTTCAGTCAGCACCTGCCTATTCTCAGGGTTTTTTGAGATCAGTTGCACAGACTCTCAGTATCCTTAGTTATGGGTTTTGTGGATGGAGACATGGAGGGGAGTGAGCAGGGCCACTATACTAACAAATGTCCATTGAGGGGTGAGCAACAACCATCTGCTATGGTTTCTCAGCCGATAATATAGATGAGTCAGAATGTGGGCAGAGAGGCATCAGGCAGAAGTAGAGGCAGAGGAGGACAAGCTCTCAGCAGTAGTCAGGCCCCAACGGGCAGGGGTCAGGGCAGAGTATTTGCAGTTAATACCCAGGAGGCACAGAGATCAGATAACATGGTCATAGGTATTATTCTGATTTAGAATGAGATTGCAGATGCCTTATTTGGTTCTGGTGCTGCTCATTCCTTTGTGTCACCATACTTTGCATCTAAATTGAATAAGGAAAGGAAATTATTAGATGTGCCTTTAGTGATTGCTACACCGACGGGTAAGAGTGTTGATGTGGATTATTTCTATCTTGACTGTATGATTGAGATTGATGATAACATATTGCGTGGTGATTTGATTGAACTACCAGTGTTAGAGTTAGATGTGATTTTGGGTATGGACTGGCTTACGAGACATCAGGCAGTCATTGATTGTTATCAAAAGAAGGTCAGGTTTCAGCAAGAGAGGCAGCCAGAGATTGAATTTCAGGGTGACATACGGGAGTTCAGAGTTAATCTTGTTTATGCTATCTAGGCTAGGAGGATGATTGGTAAGGGTTGTTCAGCCTATTTGGCTCATGTGAGAGATGTACAGAAGTCTTCTGTAAATCTTGATCAGATACCAGTAGTTCAAGAGTTTCTTAATGTGTTTCCAGAGGAGTTGCCAGGATTGCCCCTAGATAGGAAGATTGTTTCATAGCCTAAATTTAGACTATGACGGTCCTAAGGTACAGGTAATGCCTAAGCCACCGGTACCTCGAAGAACCCATACTTTTACTTTTATATTCATTACTTAACTTGTGATACATTTTAGGGGATAATTTTTTTTTTAAATATCATATTAATCATGCAGAAAAACTGACAGAGTTTCCTTTGTAACTCTGACTTAAGCTATCCACAAAACATATAAATTTGCACTCCCAATAATACATACATCCCCTTATAACCTCCATTAGTCAATCACAACTCAATATACACTTCAATATTGGTAATCACATCTCATAGCATATACATATCATATAAAGATCACATATCATAAATATGTACAACATATACACTATCATATCATATCT
>CANXYC010691376.1:0-11042 GCA_948193065.1 Aleurites moluccanus
GAAGAAAGAAAATCATTTAACTTATCCTTTAATCCTATATACCAATCTTATGATTATCAAAGTTGAAACCTAGCTTCCAAACCATCCATCATTCTTACTTTTATACTATTGGTTAATCAAAGTCAACAAAGATGGCTTATATATACATTTGCTACATCAAATCTATAACTAAAGCTAGTAATCCTAAGTTTCAATCTAATTCTAATCAAAATGCAATCATAGTATGACATAATTGACTTTTTCATCACATATTTGACTTTGATCTTATTGGTTTGATTTAATCAAAGTCAAATATTCTAAATAACATATAGTAGGCTAGCACACATCATTCCACTCACCATACTATGGAAATTACTAAAATACCTTTGGTTCATCTATTAACCCTATTGATATCCGATTTTGTTCTAGTAAATTTCTAACTGTTAAAAATTACAAACACATCACATTTAACATGCTAACATCAAAATATACATTTAAACAATTCAATTAATTATTTAAACACATAAACAGACAATAAACATCCCATATGACTAGCTAGGGTTTAGGGTTCCTTTTAGGGTTTCTTCGCAATGTTACAACTTAATTTGAGGATTCTTAAAACATAAAAGTTTTAGATAAATATGTTCCTTAGATTTCTGTAAAAAAAATTGTAAAATTCACAGTGAGAAAAGAGTTATTGAGTAAAAACAGTGTCTAACTCAGATGTAGAGTTTCAGGAAATTTACTATTGTGTTTTTATTGTACAAAATGATAGAGATAGAATTAGAAGAAGTGTTAAACATGCAAAGTATTAATTTATGTATTATTTAGAGTTCTATAAAAAAATTTCAATTGGATTTTTGTTTTAAGAGATATTGGGCTATAAGTAAAATCTGCCCAAATTAAATGATAAACATAATATAGGTTAAAAAGTTCTGTTAATTTGAGGACCTTAGAGTCTGAATTAAGGAAAGTGATAAACAAAAAAAATATTTATTTATATGTAATATAAGTGACTATAAAATTTTTTGCAATTGGTTAAGCACATAATTAATTATAGGCATGGAAATAGAGTATGTCTGGATAAAGATTTTAGGACTATAGGTTAACTTTGAAAATTCACTAATAATTATACAGTGATCCAAATAATATGAAATTTGAATATGTTATAATATCATATGTATAGAGTGAATAGGAAAAAAAGTCAAAGTGATTGGGTAGGTATAGACTGAGTTATAAGCAATGGAACAAAGTCTGCCTATGTGAAAGTTTTAGGGCAGCAGGGTTGACAGTGAGGATAAGTTCAAACTATCACCATATGATATGTAGAACTTGAACATCTCTGAATTTTGGATATGTTAGAGCTTGATATGTCTAGTTTAATTAGGAATAAGAATTGAAGTAATTGAATAAGTATAGAAAGATATATGATTAAAGGAACACAGGCTACCAGTAAGGTTTTCTATAAGGATAAAATCTAGAAATTTGGGAATTCTTAGGAATTTCTTTAATATAAGTGTTGTTAATATAATTTTATATTAAATGGTATCTAAAGTGAAATTAATTGAATATGTAGAGTCAAAAATAAATAAAGGACTTGAGGGTGATCATAAGTGCTAAAGCAATGGACGAAGGGAAGTGGAATTGGAGATGTATAGAATAAGCAAAGTATAACAGTGAAGTGCCCAGCGAGGTGAGTTATGTATAACTATGATTTTGACTTATTGAATCAATGAACATATTTTCATTTAGATTGAATATCATTTTGTTATTGCTATTGATTATCCTTTGATTTTCTTCAAGATTAAAATGATCCATATCCATTGATTGTTATTGAAATTTATAATGCCTATTGTATTTGTTCATATTGAAAACCTGAATTATGATATTGTTACTGATTTTTATTGACCTATTTATATGTGGATTTGACAGAACTACCTTACCGATGGGGTAGTGGGTAAATACCATCAGCATTGTGCACAATATTTTCATTATAATGTTTATCCTAGCAAGGAAAGGACTTATTCTAGCTGTGAGGCTTGGCCTGCCTTACGATCTCTTACATGCTAATGATATATATTCAAAGCCCAGTATCTGTCACTTCTATATGTGAATATAAATGTGATACTTATATCAACCTTAACCATATTGCTTACCATTGATATCCATTCTTTTATCCAACACTATTTCTTATTGATATCACCGTTAGCTGTTCCAAACTTTCAATGGCATTTGCTGTGCAATTAATTAGCCTTTGACATGCATATTTGATATATTGATATCTATTCATTGTATTCATTGACTGTAATACCCTAGAAATTCCTAACTCATATGCATGATTTAGTTCTTAGTATGTGGTTCATAAGTCTTGAAATAATAGAAAATAATTTTAGAGACACAGTTAAAAAACGAACTAATTACTTTTCCGTAAAGCGGCGGTGTCGGGAACACTGCCTAGAAATTAGCAATCCGGTTAATAGAAGAATTTTTAAATTTGACCAGGGGGTAAAATATCACCTTAATGCATGTGTAATTTTGGTATAAAGAAAGAAGTGAAAAACATTTAGGAACACTGAAAAGTAACCAATGGCAAAATCGTAAATAAAAGGAACTTTAAGGTGAATAGTGAAAATTGGTCCGTCGGAGTTACAGAATGACTCTGAAATCATTTTTATAAATAAGTATAAATTAAAATAAGCTTATTGAATCCCCACTTTGAATTCCAAATCCTGACAGAATTAGCAAAATAAATTACAGAAGAATTTGGGGTCAAAGTGTAACTTATGAAAGTTTGGGGATTAAGTTGTAATTTGCCAATGAATTTTTGTATTTAACCAACACTTAGAATCATTTGGCCATCTTCTTCTTCTTCCTTCTCCATAGGTCGAACCACTCTTCCATCATTTTCCATCCATTTCTTCTTCATTTTACATCAAAATTCTTAAAAAAATTTATAGAAAATTTGAGTTCTAACCTAATTCTTCCATTTGCCACCATTAGATTGCTTGGAAGAACAAAGGGATTCAAGGAATTTCTCTTTAAAGAATCCATCCATTTCTTCATCTTGAGGTAAGGAAGTTGTTTGTTCAATTTAATGGTTTAATTAGATGATTTTTAGGTTGAATTATATGGGTTTTGTGGTTAATTTCATCAATTGATGCATTTGTTGGAGTTTCCCTCATTTCAAACCCTAGGTTAAAGTTGTATGAATTGAACCTCTGATTCTGTATTAGTTTATGTTAATTGATGTTAGAATATAGCAATTGGTGGTTAATAGACAACTAATTAGTTATTAATTTGATGTAGAACACAAGTTGTGACAATGTTGTGCTGTTGGGCTCATTTGGTGAATTGTGGAGAAAATCAAGTTTCCAAAGCAATTTGAAAGCTTAGGTGAATCTTATATGCATCAAATAACATGCCTAACATCTTAGATTGATTATTGGAATTCATATGAAATCATCATGTTTTGGCCGAACCTATGTTACTATTCACATGCCTTGATTTTTGCTTTATTTTGTCTTGAATTCCCTCGCCATTTTGATCCATTTGATGTTGTTTAATCTTGTTTCTTTGATACCTAATGTGTTGTTGCAAATGTGGTTTGTTGTTGATTCAAATGGGCAAGTCAAATTTGCACCATAACCTAACCAATTGGCTTGCCATTTTATGCCCAACAAGTGCTTGTGAAAATGCCTAGTTCATTTTATCTTTGGCCTATTATTTACATTCCATAGGCCTACCATTTGAATGCCATTGTCGCCAACAATGTTGGCATGCCAATTGGCCTACCATTTTCCTTTGCCGAGCCAACTTTGTTCCATGTCTTTGTTGATTACCAAATCAATTGCCTTTGATTATATATCATCTATAGCAATGCCATTGATCTTTTTGATAATTGATTGATTGATATTGAGCTTAATGATACGGAGGATACGATTATTTCATAATGGTATCCATTGATATGTTGCTTCTTTCTATTGATCTTAATATGGCTTTACAGAGCTATCGCTCCGACAAGGTAGTGGGAAAATACTGTCGGCGATTGCACATTGTATTATTGGTGCCCTAGCTAGGAGGGGTTATGGTCCTGGCCATAAGACCTGATCAGTCTTATGCTCATTGATACTAATATGCTACTGGAGACTCTATGTTCGCATATAGTCCATACTGATTCTACTGGAGATTGTATGATTTCATACAATCCATCCCTTTATCTGCCTTTCCATATGACATCGAGCCTATGCTTTGTTCTTTGGCTATTCTGTAACCTGTTATTGATTTTGTTTACTGTATCTTGACCTATTGGCACCATAGTTCCATTGTTACCTATTGTTTATTTGATGATGCATATAGATTCATTGAGTATCTTATATACTCACTTTTTCTTTGTTTAACCATTTCAGGAGAGGAGTAGATTGCAGAATCCTGTCGTCTGTCATCCGAGGATTTCTGCTAGCTGTTTCTGATGTATATATTCTGAATTTTGTACTATTTTTTATGTTCATAATCTAGCTGCTCCATGGGGCATGTATGGGTTAGCTAGGAAATGAACATGTATATATTTATGTATCTGATGATATTTGATGATATATGATGAGTTTATGGCATGTTAGTATAACTGTTACAACCAATTGCACTAAATTACAGAATGATAGAATGGATGGTAACTAACTAAAATGGATAATATATTGTGGTTTATAGATTATGTATGTGATATTGAGTTCTACGGGTGCCAGTCACCATTGGCATCTCCCGCATCCTAGGACCGTCGCGATCCGAAAACAGGTTGTGACATTGACACTTAACTTCCATTTATATACTTTGTTATCATATTCTTGTATCTCATGTTTAATGGTGTATATATACTCACTAAGTATTTTAATACTCACCCATGGTTTCTTTAATAATTTTTCAGGAAAGAAGTACTAGGAGCAGAATCCTAAGACATTTTCCTTTCTCCGTACTTAGGACATCCAGACTCCAAATGTAAATTTTCCTTTGTAAAGTCAGTCAGTTCATACTCTAGAGCTCCATGGTGTATATTTTGGGAAAGTAGATAGTTTGTGTAATTTGTAAATATGTTAACTATTACTGAATGTTGAATGATAACTGGTAGGAAAAATGCATATGATTTGATATATGATAATTCCTAAATATAGACTGTGTCATAATGTGAATATATAGAAGTGTTTTACATGATTCTATGAACTGTGAAGTTGAGGGTATAAGGATGGCAAATTATTAGGAGTGTAAAAATAATTTTTATGCAGGCTGTGTAATTTTTTTTGAAAAACTCGATTTTGGGTCGGGAATAGCATTAAAAATACAAAGGAGATTCTGTCGAAATTTCTGTAAAATTAATAAGTAATAAATGAAATTTGAATATTAATAAATAGGTTAAGAATAATTAATTGATAATTGGATTGTTAGCGGGTTTTTCGAGTATTCGATAACCTTAAGTGTATCCATGCTCTAGGACAGTCACGTTCTAAAAGTGGGACGTGACAAAATAGTACAACTCTTTAATGTATCTTGCACTAACCAATGGACTTGTAGAAGCCTTCAACAAGACATTATGCAATTTGCTTAAGAAGATTGTCAATCGCTCAAAGAAAGATTGACATGAAAAGATGGGAGAAGTGTTGTGGGCTTACCGTACTACCCATCAAACTCTAACTCAAGCCACTCCATATTCACTTGTGTAAGAGGTAGAAGTTGTTCTCCCACTTGAGTGTCAAATTCCATCTATGAGGATTACAATTCAAGAAGTTATTTCTAATGAAGAGAATGTGTGCTTGTGTCTTGAAGAGTTAGAAGCATTAAATGAGAAAAGGCTCGAAGCACAACAATGTCTCGAGTGTTATCAAGCAAGACTCTCTAAAGCTTTCAACAAAATGGTGCGATTATGATCTTTTCAAATTATAGACATAGTTCTTGCAGTAAGAAGACCAATAATCATGTCACGTCGCATGGGCAATATGTTCTTTGATTGGGAAGGTCCTTATGTTATCCAAGAAGTGTACTCAAATTGTGCATATAAAATTATTGATCAAATGGATTATGGATCGGACCCATCAATGGAAGATTCTTGAAGAGATATTATGCTTGAAGCTCTACAATTCTCCTGGCCCGCATGAGCTACAACTGTGAATAGCACACAAAAAAAAAACTTTGTAATGAACTATGCTTTGACTTGATCCTTCTTAGGGAGGTATGTAGGCAACTTGGAATTTTTTTCAATCCCAGACACACAAATAAGAAATATATAAAAAAAAAGCAAAAAAAAAAAATCATAATAATAATAAAAAAAATTGTACTACGTGATGACTTGATCCTTCTTAGGGAGGTACGTAGGCAATTTGGTATTATGCCAAGTTCAGTAGCATATGTTGAGTAATTGATGCTTTTAAAAAAATAATAACATAATGAGATAAGGCGAAACTTAAGTTTTATTGATTTGATGTTATACTCATGGAGCTATATAAAAGATAATAGTAAAGAAAAGGTAAATATTCATAAGTCTAGAAGAAAGCTAAACAAGAAAAGCTTATGGTTGCCACTTGAAATGCTTCAGCTCTTCATAGGCATTCTCTAAAGTTTCCTTCAACACTTGCAAGGAATAATCATCTACTTCACTATGGATAGGGGCCTCTTCCATGGAAGAAATCTCCTCTCAAACTCTTGCAAGGTTAATTGTTCCCTCTATCAAGACCTTTTCATTTTCTACTAAAGATGATTCAAGTTCCTTCTTTTTGGAATTTAGCTTGTCCAATAATTCTTTGGATTTAACCAAGTCTTTTTCCACTTTAGTCAGCTCAAATTGCAAAGAGGAATGGTGTGCATTAGCCTCATGCTCAAATGAAGTAAACTCAATTAACTGCTTATGAAACTTGTCAAGCTCTTCAGACTTTGATGCATATAATATCCTAGAAAGCTACCATAATTGAACAATAGCATAACCAATTATTGGTCTGGGAACACCGAAATAACTAAGGATAATTTTTGAAATACAGTTAGAATGCATTTGAGATACTGTCTCGGAAAACGTCGGTGTTAATTACACTGCCCGGAGAAATAGCAGTACGGTTGATAGATGAATTTTTTATTCAGACCAGGGGGGTAGAGAATCATATATTTATATGTGAAATTATGGTGAAAAGAAAGAGTTGAAAAATGTTTAGGAACATTGAAAATTTAAGTAATGGCAAAATCGTAAATAAGTTGAACTTTAGAGGTATAGTGGGAAACCAACTGTTTAAGTTTCAGAATAGCTCTGAAACTATTTTTATAATAAAGTACAGATAAAAAGAAGTCATTTCAGATCCCACTTTGAAATCTAATTCTTAACATAATTGTCAGAATAAATTACAGAAGAAGATGGGTCAAAGTCCAATTAATGGATAGTTTAAGGACTTAAATATAATTTTTCAATTTTGCTTAATATATAAACAACACTTAGAGGAATTTTTGGTCATCTTCTTCTTCTCCTCTCTTGGTGGCTAAACCATTTCCTTTGTATTCTCCACCATTTTTCAAGCTTTTCTTAAGAGCAACTTAAAGAAAACTTAAATCCAACCATTGTTCTTCCTTTTCCAACAAAGATATCACTTGGAAAATCAAAGAAATTCAAGAACATAGCAAGGAAAAATTTTGGGTAGATCATCACCAATAAGTAACATGTTGATTTCTTTAGTTTATTGGTTGATTTAGATGTATTAGATGTTAAATGGGATGGGTTTAGTGTTTAATTACATCAATTGATGCATTTGATAATTTTTCCCAATTTGGAAACCCTAGATTGAAGTTGTATGATTTGAATCTTAGAATTAGTGTTACTTAATATTAATTAAGGTTAAATTATGTTAATTGTAGGCTAATAGAAGCTTATTTGGTGAATGGTTTTGTGTAGAAAATAAAGAATTGGATGGATGTGCATTTTACCTTCTTTAATGCTTAAGGTGGAAAATCAATTTTCCTAGCTCATTTAAAGTGTGAGGTGAGTTTAATATGCATCATTTAACATGTCTAAAGTCTTGGAATGTTGATTGGAAACCTCCCTTAATTTCATCATCTTGGACGAACCACTTGACACTATTCACTCTACGATTTTTTGTAATATCTGCCATTTTTGTATTGTTTTATTAATTTTGTATGTTTGGAGAATTAATTAAGATCAAATGTGAATTTTTGAGAATTCCAGAATTTTTTATCTAATGCAGTTGCAGGATTTTGTGGTAATAATTGCATAATCATAAAGACATAATTTGGTAAAGTGTAAAACATGAAAGTTGTGAGTTATGTCTTAACTGTAATTCTATAAAATGGTTTGGCAAGATTTTGTGTAAGTGATGAGTTATGTCTATGTGAGCAAAGCTGGTCTGGTTGAATGTTTCTGCAGGAAGTTAGTGTCTGTTTGAATTTATTGGAAATGACTGAGATAGAATTAGCTAAAAGTGTGAACATGAAAAATGTTCCTTTGTGTGTTGTGATGATGGCTGTAAAATTTCAGAATTTTTAGATAAGTATATCTCAGTAGAGAGTAGTTTTTCTCAGGGCTGGCGAAGAGATTCTAAGGCAGTGAGTCTGGGTGACATTTGGAGAGTCATCATGGTTTGTGTGTTAGTCTTTATGATTTTAAATTTTGATATATTGTGACCCTACATGTCTATTTTAAGTGGTAAAAAGAATCAGTAAGTTTAGATACTTGTATCTCACTTGCGAGCTGGCTAAGTGTGAGATGTTCAGAAAAGGTTTTAACTTAGAGAAGTTTGGTGTGGTGAGCCGGCAAAATGCGAAGTGGCATTTTGCGAGCCAGCAATGTGAAGTGACGAAGTGGAGAAGTGAGTTTGCCGAGGTGGCAATTGGCGAAGAGGCATATGCAAAGAGGTTTGGCGAAGAGGAAAGGCGAGGTGGCATTATGCGAAGAGGCATTATGCGAAGAAAGAATGTGCGAAGTGGCAGTTCGCGAAGAGGTGAAGAGGTGAAAAGGCGAAGAAGTGAAGAGGCAAAGAGGCGAAGAAGCATTACTGAGGTGGCATATGCGAGGAAGAGTTCGCGAGGAGAGTCTAGCGAGGCAGCATATGCGAGGTGACATACGCGAGCTGGAATGGCGAAGTGGCATTGCCGGATCAAGTTTGGCGAGCTGGAAAGTGCAAGCTGGGATATGCGAAGTGGGATGGCGAGCTGGCTTAGGCTAGGTAGCTTTGCCGAGGCAGGATTTGAGAGGCTGGCTGGCAAGCAAGATTTCTGGGTAGTGGACTATTTAACCCAACATCCAGTAGCGTTTTCTGCACGATTTTCCTTCTTCTTCCTTCGATCTTCTTCAGTCTTTTCTCAGATTATTTCCATTTCTTGTCTAAGGAATTAATACTTAAATTAATGCAATAAAACTCTAGATTAGCATATTTGAAGGCAAAAATTATCAGATTGGATCAGTAATCGCAGAAATTTCAGTGTTGAGGAAAATAAGATAAATTTTCTTCTTAAGCTATTTTCTTTATATTTATTTAAGTCTATGAGTTAGATAATTAATACTGGGTATATAGAATTTATTGCAAGTAATATGAAGTCATTATTGATAATTAATGTGGGAGAAATCAGAATGTTGAGGCTGTCATAAATAGTAACATGAACAGTAACTCTGAAATTTAATGTAGAATTTCCTTAAAAAGATAAATAAAATTGTTGTTGGGAATTAAGAATAGAGACTCTAAAATAATTAATTATTAGGAAATCATGATAAATATTATTGGTTTGGAGAAAACCCTAATTTTGTACATTTGGGGAAGTTTCTTAGGAGGAGGAAATTACATTAATTGAAGAGATAGAATTGGAAATTGCTAAAAGGAATTTCAAGAGAAATTTTGTTAAGGTAAGTATGAACATCTGTGAACACTCATTTTTTACACCTCTCGGACTCGTACTAACTTGAACGACGCTCCTCGAAACCAAACCCATGCTTGGACGGCCTCAGAATGGAGTCGGGCCAATGCTGCCACACTCCAGGCATAGCATTGCTGCCAGAGAGGGGTGGCGGCACCGCCATAGCCTCTGGGCGGCAACCACCCTCT
The DNA here is from genome assembly GCA_948193065.1 of Aleurites moluccanus. NCBI lineage: Eukaryota > Viridiplantae > Streptophyta > Magnoliopsida > Malpighiales > Euphorbiaceae > Aleurites > Aleurites moluccanus. The sequence continues at coordinate 10,053 of CANXYC010691376.1, forward strand.
TTGCCACTGTGCCGCCATCCTTCAGTCCCTGTGCCGCCAATGCCTTTGGCAACGCCGCCACCCCTTCTGGTGGCAACAACTCCTCTTGTTGGCGGCAGCGACATTTTGGACTTGATTTCTTCCAAATCCCACATTGAAAAATGATGGGATTCAACCCCCTAAGCTCCTATTATAAATAGAGAGTCTGTCATAGCCTATCTTTAGACTATGATGGTCCTAGGGTACGGGTAATGCCTAAGCCACCAGTACCTCGAAGAACCCATGCTTAAACATTTACATTCATTACTTAACCTGTGATACATTTTAGGTGATAAATTTTTTTTTCTTAAATCATCATATTACCAAACATGCATGCAGAAAACTGACAGAGTCTCCTTTAAAACTCTGACTAAAGCTATCTGCAAAACATATAATAAAGCACTCCCAATATATCATACATCCCCTTATATCCTCCATTTATCAATTTCAACTCAAAATGCACTTCAATATTTTCATCCATATCATAAAACACATATACATTTTATCTCAAACCCATATATCATATATATGTACAATATATACATATCCATGTTATATCATTATACCATTTGATCATTCTAACATCTTACTTAGGTAAATTCAAACCTCTATACATTATATACCAAGGAACTCTATACACTGGAGTGACCTCGATACCTACATCTGATCCAAGGCTGGAGATGGTATAGCCAATGGATGACTTCTTTACTAAGGTCCTGAAAACATTGAACTATAGAAATGATGAGTATAACTTTATACTCAGTGAGTCATAATATATATATGAGTATGCAATAATATTCTTGACAGTCATATTTATCCATTAATGATTTGTAGATAGAAATGCTAATGGTAGCATGATGAAATACATAGCATGGATCATAATGCATATAATATAACAGGATATCTGTAATATATCATATATCATATATCATACTGTAACTTCCTTTCATCACATCTCCCCCAATCAACCAT
>CANXYC010691409.1:0-55979 GCA_948193065.1 Aleurites moluccanus
TGCTATAAATTCTTGATGTCAATGTGGAACCGAACCCATATGTTAAATGACTTCAATTTTATGAATTTTTAACTAATTAATGATCCCATTATTATTGTACATTTTATGCTATCATTATCCTCTTTGTGAGCAACTCCCTCACCTAGCCTCACAAGTAAGATAATATGTATATTACTCACTGAGATTAAATTCTCACCTCTAGTGGTTTAATGTTTTCAGGTCCGTAGTAGATAGTGGTGGTTCCAGCTCATCTTCTCCATCCAAGCTTAGAACCAGCAGCATCTATATAACTGCCTCTACTATGAAGAATTTGTATTTTTTTTACTAATCTATAGTTGCTCCATGATTATGACAATAATGTGGGATATGTATAATTACTGTGTTTACGACTTGATTAATATTAGTATGAAGTATGTAAACCTTAATTAAATTGATACATAACTAATTGATAATATAACTAATTGATAATATTATGGTAATTGAAGTAGGGAATTATAATATGAAAAATGGAAGTCGAGGGTATAAGGTGAAATTTTAGAAGTGTTGGTTTCATTTCAGGTTGTGTAAATTGTAAAAATTAAATAAGTCGATAATATAGGATGTTATATTTACAAAGGAAACTCTGACAAAAAAAAATTATAAAAATTGCATAAATAATTTATAAGTTATGATGGTTTTTGCGAGAATCGATAGCCTTAAACTAACCATTTCTCTAAGATCGTTATATCCCGAAATGGGGATGTGACATGTTTCAATTCTGGAATGTGACAATTATTAAACTATTTATTTATATATTTTATATATTTATGCAATTTGAGTAATCGAATAATTAAAATATATAGGACTTATAAATTAAGTAAATAAATATTATATTTTATTGTTAAGAAAATATAATTAATAATTTTTCTAATAAAGAGGTTAAAAATTAAAAATACAATTAAATATAAAATTTGTTTCCATTTTAAAAAGAAAAATAATATTGACCCTTCTTTTTTAGTTTTGGCATTCCCACCTTTTTTATAATTAAATTTGACTATAATATCCTTTTTGCATTGTTTAAATAATAATTATTATAAGAAAAAATGTTTAATTAAATTTTTATTTTTTATTTTTAATTTAAATATATATATATTTAGAATTTTGATAATTATTTAATAATATATAATTTATATATAGTAAAATATTATTTTATATATATAAAGAAAGATTTAAGTAAAATTTTTAATTTTTATTTTTCATAAGAAAAAAGACTTATATACTAAAAAAATAAAAAGAAATTTAAGATCTATTTACTTTTATTATTAATTTTTTTTTTTTTTTTTTTTTTTGTGTTTTTTATAGCATAAAAATGATATTTATATATATATATTTAAAATATATTTATTAAATAAAATTTTCATTTTTACATAGTATAAAATAAATTTCTTTTATTTTTTTAATTTTTAGAATTTGATTTGATCATTTTATTCTTTAGAAAATATATTTTTTAATTTTTAATATGAAAGATAATTTTTTTCAAATTAAATTCTAAATTATAATTATTAAATTAAATATTAAATTATTATACTACTAACATTTTATTTTAAGAAAATATTTTAAATTATGCTTATTGAAAATATTTTTTAATTATATATTTTATTAAAATATCTTTAAAAATTATATATACTTTTTTAAAATTGAATAAATTATAGGATTAAAAAAAATAAAAAATAAAATAATCATACACATATTGTTATTAAAAAAATAATATTTTTGAAATTATTACATTATTTTTAAAGTATATTAAGAAATATTAACATTTTCATATTTTTTATTTGATTAATTAAATTTCTTGATAATAAAAAAATTTTTCTTCCAAAATAAAATTAAAACAAAATTAAAAAATTAAAAGAAAATTTATTTTATAACATGTAAAAAATGAAAAATTATTTTATTATTATTATTTCTTATGTAAAAAAAATTATATATTTATTAAATATAATTTAAAGTATTATATTTTTCTAAAAAAATAAAAATTATAGAAAATAATAATAATAAAAAATAAAAATTAAATTTTTATTCCTTATAAAATTTATTAACTTAAATAAAATAAAAATATTTTAATTAAGTTTAACAATAAATAAATTAATAAGAGTACTAAAAATTAAAAAGGAGTGCGAAAATTACACCCTTAAAAATATTTAAGATGGTAAATTTTTGAGAAACTTAATTCAACAAACTTTATTTTTTTTTTTTATTAATTTAATTTCACAGTTGTATTTACTGCTGTAATACCACTATATAATTTTGTATTGAGAAAGTGTATAAATTATAATAAAATCAAATGCATATTGATTAATATCCTCACCCAAGTCTCCATCTCTTTAAATATATAATTTACTCAGACACCTGGGACACCAGTTTTCTGGTTGACAGCTTCAACTGCCCTCCCTAGACCTATATTAAAAACCGCCTATCTTTTAGACCTACCAATATTATTTACATTAATTATTACTAGTTATGTTACAGATCAACGTCAACACAGACTAAAATTTCAAAATTTTACTATTCTCTTACAAGAAACGTACCTCTAAAGCTAGCAATAATTTGGAAATGACTTTCAAATCCTCCATAGTTTTGACCTCTTCTTTAACATGAATTTTTCTGTCTATATAAGAACATTAAAGCTTGAGGAATATTATCAAAGCTTGAACAATATTAGCAAGATGTTGGCTCTCTGGTTTGTTATATTGTCTCTAATTATATCCCCATTAACAGCAACAGATGTAATTTCTGGTTGTCCTGAAAAATGTGGGGATGTTCATGTTCCATACCCATTTGGAATTAACTTTACTTCTGGGATTATTAATGATCCCAAATGTGCTCTAAACAGTAGCTTTTTCATGTTCAATTGCAATGATGTTTACAATCCTCCTCGTCTATTTTTCGGTGCAAACATGCCCATTCACAATATCTCAGTAGAAGAAGGCACAATCTCTGTCCGAATTGAAGCAGCAAATAAGTGCTACAACGAGTCAGGACTAATAAGCAACTTCAGCCAAAGAATAAGGTTGGGAAATGGCCCTTTCAGGTTTTCTGATTCTCGAAACAAGCTCACAGTTATTGGTTGTGATACTCTGGCCCTCATGAGAGATGCTGCTGAGACTTTTGGGAGCGGTTGTGTGTCGTTGTGTGATAGAAATGTTACACTAGAAGGTTCTTGCGCTGGTTTTGGGTGCTGCCAGACATCAGTACCCCAAAATCTTAAGACATTAACTATTAATCTTGCAAGTCCGACTAATCATAGCAGAGTTTGGCGGTTTAATCCGTGTGAATTCGCATTTCTAGCTGACGAAAGGACTTTCGATGTTTCGAATCTGCAGCTTTCTGCACGTCCATTTTCAACAGTTACTAATCAATTTGTAACTTCTGATGTTGTTATTGAATGGGTTGTTAGAGAGGAGACTTGTGAAGTAGCACGATCAAGCTCGAATCCGAATAGATATGCCTGTGGAAGTAATACTAATTGCACATATTCTGAAAATGGTAATGGATACCGGTGCTTATGCAAAGATGGATTCACAGGAAATCCTTATCTCCCACAAGGATGCCAAGGTAATTACAAATCAACTAATTCTCCTCATTTTCTTTCCCTTTGACTGTCATTTCTGTTTTGTGTTTTTTGTTTATTGCGGTTGAAGAGTTTAAACTTGCAACATAATAATCCTGAAAACGGCTTCATTACTATTGTTATCGTTTCTATTCTTACTCTTTCATATCGTATTAACAGACATAGATGAGTGCAAAGAACCAGACAAGTACAAGTGTGACGGTAATTGCAAGAATACAATTGGGGGTTATACTTGTGGTTGTCCACTCGGGATGCGTGGTGATGGTAAAGTTGGTTGTCAGGGATTTCGAATCACAACTATTGCTGCAAGTACGATCTAAATCTTCTTGTTTTTCTTCTTTTAAGTTTTAACATCAATAGATGCATTATTCTAAACGATATGATTTGTTTTCTTTTTTTTTCTTTTTTTTACAGTTGTTGGCGCAGTTGTGTTAATTGTGATTATTGCTCTCTTGATTGTCATTCTATACAAGAGGCGAAGAAACGAGAAAAATTTTCTGAAAAATGGAGGCATGTTACTGAAACACCAAAGAGTAAGAATTTTTAGGGAAGCAGAGTTAATAAAGGCTACCAAGAATTATGATGAAAGTCAGCTTCTTGGTGAAGGAGGTTTTGGATATGTTTACAAAGGAATTTTGGCAGATAATACCCAAGTTGCAGTAAAGAAGCCCAAAGATAGAGACAAGACACAAATAAATCAAGAATTTCAACATGAAATTGCCATTGTTTCTCAGGTCAACCATAGAAATGTTGTCAAGATTTTAGGACTATGTTTGGAAACCAATGTTCCATTATTGGTTTACGAATTCATTTCAAATGGAACCCTTTCCCAGCACATCCATCACAAGAAGTCTCCAATTTTAGCAAACTGGAAAAATCGTTTAAGAATCGCTGCAGAGACTGCCCTTGCACTTGACTATTTACATTCCTTAGCAGATCCCCCAATTATTCATGGTGATATCAAGTCAACGAACATTCTTTTAGATGATACTTATACTGCAAAAGTATCTGATTTTGGCGCTTCAGTGCTAATTTCTCCACGTCATTCAGATATGGTTACAAAAATACAAGGCACTTTTGGATATCTTGATCCGGAGTATCTTATGACAGGTAATTTGACAGAAAAGAGCGATGTTTATAGTTTCGGAGTTGTTCTTGTCGAACTTTTAACAGGAGAGAAACCAAACTCTAGCGCGAGATCAGAGAAAAAGATTAACATTATTCAATACTTTCTCTCATCGCTAGAAAATCGTGATCTACGTGGGATTCTTTGTTTCAACATAGCTAGTGAAGATGAAATGGAAGAGATTGAATTTTTCGCAGATCTTACAAGACAATGCCTACGTATTAGTGGCGTGAAAAGACCAACCATGAAAGAAGTTACTGAGGAGCTTGGCAGATTGAGAAAATTGCATGAGAGTTCAAGGGATCATCATAAAAATAACGAAGAAGAAGAGTATTTATTAGGTGAATCAGCTTATGGTTCCATTGACATTGGAACTACAAAATTGAACCAACATGAAATCCTTAGCATGACAACATTTAACATTGATTACTCTACTGATAGTATTTGAATTTATTATAAATATATTTCTTTTTATTTTTAATTAGTAGAAATTAAAATGACAAGGGCAGCACTAGAAGAGATTTGAAGGGCCTCCCAATTAAATCAAGGGCCGAAAATCGGAGGGACCCAAATTGCTGGCCATGTAGCAGTTTGACCCCCCAAATGCTCCTTCTGGAGCCATTTGGGGCCAAACGCCCAGGGCTGGCCTGTTTGGGCATTCATTTTAGATGAGCCTCAAATTTTGTGTCTAATTTTCTATAGGAAGGTCCACTGCAGTCCCTTTAATGTGTTTAAGTCTAGATTCAATAAACTTTCCAATTTTTAATAGATTATTTTAGGAAAAAATCTCATATTTTTTCTGATAAATCTCTAAAATTTCAAAGTAAAAACCCTCAAATTATTTTCACCGAGTGTAATAAATACAACTCTCCACTAATAGAAGAGTGGGAACCGAAACTTTGGACAACATCTTTACTTGAGATAATATAAAGGAACTCTGACATAATTGTTACAGAAAAATTTTTGGGATAGATAAATATTTTTTGAATAATTAATAGCTCTTAGTTAACATTTAGTTTAAGAAAATTAAGTTTCATTTCGAGTTGCTCTGGCTTTGAAATTCATTTGAATAATAGATAATGTACTTTAAGGGATTATAATCTAATTATTTTCTTATTTCTCATGTATTTATGATAAACTTCATCTACTTCTTAATGACTTATTTGTTATAAGGATGAGATTCATCATGTTTACAATAGATTGGGCTCTTGTAAATATTTTCACAGATCTCCTAGCATGATTATAGGAAAATTTTCTCTTTCCTTGTTTGTTTTTTCCTTGTTTAGGAGTGTAATATGTGTATAAATAGAACCAGTGTACGGATATTTTACACATCAATGAAATAAAAAGTTCTCTCTTTTTTATGAGAGAAAAAATTTGGGCAAATTGCAATATTTTCTTGGAATAGAGGTTGCCTGATCAAAGAATGGAGTCTTTATTTATCAAAGGAAATATATTTTGGATCTCCGTCAAGGGGACTGCGAACAAAGAATTTCTGAGAGAAAATTGGATGTTTAGTGGTTTAGTGCAAAGACCTAGAGAATTTTAGGAGCCCCATTCACCCTCTTAGACTGCTCCTGGGACCAACTTCATATAAGGTTCTACCTTGGCCTTAATGGTATTTAACAACTATATGACTATAACAATTTAAGATATGGACAAGCTAAAAAGGATGACAAAGTGCTAATAGTAATGAGTTCAGGAGTTTCAGAACAAAATCTAGCAGCATCTTATCACAGAGGCAAGGACAATGCAACATTAACAAATTTGTAGAATAAAGTACGCCACTATATAAGATTATTGCATAAGAAAGTGCAACAATAATCTGAAACTCATGAATCAGAAGGATATAATATTATAAGAATTCCTATTGCTTCTAATCCGTTACCGGATACAAAGTAATAACCACGAATTGAAATCAATCATGATCAACTCCAGAGAAAAACAGGATTTGATCTTTTATATATGAATATAATTGTTAATTAATTAATAATTCTAAGCATATTCGTTATGCTCAATCGGTTGTCTGAAAATGCAAGATTGAATTTTCTTACGAGTCGACACATGGTGAAAAGAGTAAAGGCAGCACAAAATAAAATTTAAGATTGCTAGTTTTGATTACTAAATTAAGATTGCAGATCAATATAGTTTTCATTTAATTCAACAAGACTGGTTTCTAAAATTTTCAAAATAAGCATACGTGCACATGTAACAAACACCAACAAGCATGGAATTTTCCAAAGTCACTTTCCAGAAAAATAATTTAATCATCACTACAAAAATAGCTCTGTAATTGCTTCTGTGCATTTTATAATTGGAAAGGTAAGAGCAGCTCTTATCTTTGAAATCGGAAACTTCTTTATTATATATTCCCCTGAAGGAAAAAAAAAAAAGCTTCACAGTTGAAAGTAAGTATAAAACTATCGTCATTTCAGACCCTACAGAAAATAAACTAACTTAAGATTCAGAAAAATTAAAAACCTACGGGGTCAATTTATTAGGATGAACAAAATTATCCAAGGCAATTCAAAATATATCATATTTAAAAAATGAGTATAAATGCTTTCCAGTTATGGAAAAATATGGAACCACCCAAATAAAAATAACAATTTATCATTCATAAAATATATCAATCCAACATTAGATCACCACAATCAATAAAGGCAACAAATTCCCAAGCACCCATAGTAATTACTTGTCGGACCACATCGGACACATGTTGTGTGGAGGTGAGTCCAAAGCTTTGGAATTGTGATAAGCCTAATTTCCCAATCCGTGGATATGGGCATTTAGCAAATGGGGCAGGGCAAGTTTTTTATTCTATACCCATGAGGGTTTGGATCAAATTTGAATAATGATAATACTTGTCCGAACCCGACCCGATTATATATATTATATATATTTTTATTTTTTAATATTTTATTTATAATTATTTTTTATGTGAAATACAAATTATATTATATGGATATTTGAAAATATATATATTTATATATATATAAAGAAAAACATAAATAAATATATAAACGGGTATCCACCCTAGTATTTCTTTTTTTAAACAAGTCAAGTTCAGGTTTTGCAAAACTCACCCCAAACTCGACCCGTTGTCATCTCTAAATATAAGAAACCCAAAAAATTGTGTTTAGGGAAAAACTCTCCTAGGCCCATGAATGAAAAAAAAAATCCAATCATTGAACTTAGCCTCAACCTCAATATGGTTGAGGTCAACTATATAGATCAATTTACCTCAATTAAACTTAGTTTAAGGCTACAATTTCATTCAAATATACAAACAACAGTTACTTCTTTACCACTTCAGCTACCATCATCCTTGATCTACCTCCTATCCTCTTCACTTCTATGGTAGAGATCTGCTTAATCTTTTGTTCTGGTCAATAAGGGACATTGTTAAACCATCTCAATTGATCCTCCAACTTAACACCTTTATACTAATTCACTCCTATCTTATATGGTCATTTCATGGGTTTTCATATATCCATCTCACTTATTTTGCAAATATATTTTCTTTACAACCCCACATTTACTGCTATAGATCATAGCTGAAAAAAAAAATTGCAGTCTTGTGGAACTTCCCTCTCAACTTAGTAGGGATATTGCAATAATACAACAATTGCATGAAAGAAGAGCATTCTAGGCAAAGTCAATTCTTATTTCAAGATTTAGTTGAAAGATAATACAAAAATATCCCAATCTGTAAAAAATAAGGTGCCTAATTCAAAGAAACCTAGATATAGAGTTTCTAGAAGCAAATGACTTTCCTAGGGGATGGGAGATTATCTTACGGAAAATTAAAAAAAAAAATAATAAGTTCCATATAATATACCGTACTATAGTCATAATTATTGTAATACGAGTCATTTGTTGTATGTGCTAAATTTAAGTGTCTTACTCAGTAAGTTGTGCTTTGAAATTATAAAGTAAATTTAGTAAAGATGTAAATATAATTGTCTAGATAAATAATCTTGTTTTAAAATATAGCTCTATAAGTTTCTTGTAATCCTATACTAATACTTATATAGAATGAAATGAAAAGAAGTCTTACATTTTTCTTTTACGAATGCACTTTTAGATGAAAAGAAGTCTTATATTTTTCTTTTAAGAATGCACCTTTAGAAAGTGTTTATTCTTGGAATGAGTGAATCCACTGCAGTCCAAAACAAGCATGAGGCTTTAATTTGTCGCAACAAGGGGCTTTTGTTATTAGCAACATAGCCATAAGCCATCCATCACCCCCAATTAATTGGCATCTTGTTGTTAGGAACTCAAATGACAGTCCAACTTAGGTCTAAATTAAAACAACAGTTGATCAAATATGGTGCAAGAATATCTACTTAGTTATTCAGTTTTGTTTCTGTTACTGTTCAATTCTAGGATTCCCATGTGTTAGTTTCCTTTAGTAGTGGTCAGCAAATTTCTTTTGGTAGTGGTAGGCAGTTAAGTTGCAGTTACTTTTTTTTTTATCCTTGCTTGTATATAAACAAGAAACTAAGGAAAAGAGACAAGCAATATTTCCTAAAAAATTTAAGTTGTAGTAGATGGAATTGAAGGGTTCTCTCACAATGAGCCCTTAATTTGTTATTATGCAAAATAGGTAGAAGGGTCAAGAAATCCACCAAACACCTAGCTTTATAAGATCCAATTCTAAATCCTCTAAAAGAAGGACCAGTAACTTGATCCCACTCGAGAGGCCTTATCAGATATCTTCTTCACACTTAACCATAGTAGTCGAACGCAATGCCTACCGGAATTTTGACACTATATTTCAATCATCCCACCTTGCTCCTATAAATAGGGGTGGCATCGGTTCAGTTTGGTCCGTTTGAAGGGTTGTTAAACCAAATTAATATTTTTGATTTAAAAAATTCTTAAACTAAACCAAACTACCATTTGGTTTAGTTTAAATACTTTCGGTTCATCGGTTTCAAACAAAATTTTTTTTTTTATAAATCGTCATTATTTTATTATAAATTTAAAAAAAAACACAGATAAAATATCGGTAATAAAAAAAATTCAAAAATAATTCAATATTGTACAACCCAAAACTTATCTATTCTATTAATTAATACACTCAAAATTTATACTTTTTTTTTCAAAAATTAAACTCTTTTTTATTTATCTTTAGTTAATTTTTATGGATGGTATTTTTTTTAATTCTAAATTAATATTAGGTTAAAAAATATGTGGTTGTATATAAAATAAAATTAAATATATTTAATTGTAATAATGGTAAAAAACAATGTATATATATATGACTTCGATTTGATTCGGTTTGAAACTGGAAAAAAAATATTCAAATCACAAACCAAACCGAACTTTCGGTTCACTCTATTTTTAAATCAAACCAAATCAAATAAATTATAAAACCATCAGTTTCGTTTTGATTTGGCCGATTTAATTCGATTTGATCAGTTTAGTCGGTTTAGCTTTCACCCCTACCTATGAGCAACAGCCTCACTTTCCCTATTACTTTATGTGTTCAAACTTTGGGGAAGCTAGATGTGGTCAAAAGTTCAAAGTGCAAATAGATTTCAAACCTATTCTCTAAAAGCAACACCAATACTAGCACATACACATTCAAAATATTGTCATAAAACAGTTTGGCACATTGAAGCATCAAGGTAAACTAATGTTAATTTTTCAATGATGACTTGGAAAAATAAATAACAATGATTTCCAAACAGCTAAAGAATATTCATTTACCTAAGAAACAGATTTTCAGCAAACAACATTTCACAAGAAGTACCTTAACCCCAGCATTTTGGCATAATTGCACTGCTTCTTTGACACCTGATCGACATGGGTCCTGCGTGCATTTACTTCTTAAGATAATTTATTGATAAAAATACAAACAGCAATTAACATAACATAAACAGTAAAATAAACAAAATTGGGCTGCATTATTCAATTAAACCTAGAAGATAATATAGTAGGGACAGAAGGAGTGTTGACCTTTAATGATACCTGATACTGAGTAAATTGGGCGAACTCATCAGCAGAGACAAAAATAGTTTTCTCAAAGAGGCAACATTAGCAGTGCGATGTGTTTAATTTTGTAGTTTCTTGCAATTATATTTGGAGTGACCGGGGACTTATGACAATAGTAGCAAATAACATCTCCTGATTGTCATCCAGAGAAACTGCTATCCCGAGTATTACTCCCTCGTCCTCTACCATGAGAACCTCCGTTATGACCCTAACAACTGGGTTCAGTACGACTTACAAGAGCATTATTAGTGGTAGGCTGAGAAGAGTGAACATCATTTTGTGTAGCAAAACGAAGTACTCTTGTATATGTTTCTTCCAAAGAGGGAATATTAGGACTATAAAGAATCTGTGACCGAACAGCTTCAAAATCAGGAGGTAACCCAGCAAGAAAACTCATGACTGCCAATTGTTCACGTTGAGATTGTTGAACGTTAACATTTGGACTAAAGGGAAGCAGGACATTGAGTTCTTCATAGACTCGATTAAACTCCATAAAATAAGCTGTAAGAGGTTTATCCTGCTTTTCAGACCGATAAAAAGCCTTGCATACATTATAAATCCGATTAGTATTTCCTTTACCAAAACACAGAAACTCCAAGTACTCCATTAACTCCTTCAAAAATTCACAATGATTAATCACACTAAGCATAGCACTATCAATAGAATTCCAAATTTGCAAGAACATTGAAATATCTTCTTGTAACCATGTTTCATCATTTTTACATGAATCACGGGTAAGATGACTACCCTTCCCAATACTTCTTAGATACAAGCAAATTGACTTGTTCCAATCCAAAAAAAAAATTCCATCACCTTAAAACTTAACATCCGTGATTTTAGTCATCACGGGAATCATATTAATCGATTTATTTTCTGACATTTGAAATTCAAAACAGAATATACTCAACAAAAAATTTTCCCAAACAGCAGCCTCACCTCAAAATACCAACAACCTGAACAGAATTAAATGGGACACAAATATAAAATCAAATGAATCCCAAATAAAATAGGCCAAACAGCAGCAATAAATACCTCCAAACCAGCTGAAATTAATGAATCAAACTGGAATTAAATTATCCAGAAGCAGAAAAACAGTACACCGAAACAAAATCTAACAACTAGCCAAAAAATCCAGCAACCGAAAAATAGAGACAATAACCCAGAAATGAAATAGGTGAGCACAGAAGCAATCGGTGTTACCAGGGGCCAGAATCACCAAATCGATGCTGGAAAATGAACCGGAGCAGTAAACTCGATCGGAGAAGATGACACGCCGACACGTGAGAAACAGGTGACAGGTGAAAGTGGCATGTGAGGAACACGCACTGACTGTCTGGCGATGAAATTCTGGAGGTTGGCTCGCCTGCGGCTGGCATTTCTCCTGGTGTGGGCAGTGGCACAAAACTGTCACTCTCTAAAGTGACGCAAGCAAACAGCCCTTTTTGGGTTTTTTTTAACAATTGACGGCGGCTATAATTTTTTTCAAAACAGAAACCCTAGAACCTTAAAGCACTAATACCATGTAAACAATGAAAGGTATATTTGTTATATATTTTGTACAGGAACTAAACACATATATATACAGATTATAGGTGATATATATGGAAGGTTCTCTTAATTGAGAATCCCTCAATTTATGCCTCTAATAAAGCCTACAACTATACGCATTCTGTGACAAATCCGACGCACACTATAACACTAGTATAAACACTAGGTCGGGGAAAGATGAAGGGTGAAAGAAGAAAATGGTATTAAAGTAGAAACAATATTTGAATTTTACCAGCATGGTGCCACAATCCTCTGCTACTTCGCAGCCGGACAATAGAAACGGTGCCCTGGAGTCCTTGTAAACCTGAAAAAACATTCATCATACTTTGACACAGGCGTAAAATGATGTGATTTCATCATGCTGAAAGACAAGTCCAAAGGCCTACAATCTTGCTCTCTCTGGTATGCAAGATTCATCAATTCCAAGAGAGTGACCAGTAACCAAAACTCTGTCACCAGGTACCTAGAGATATTTGGAATTTCAATAAACTAAGCATAGAAAATGGCAGCTACTACAGAAAAAGAGAGCATTAGCACCTACCTGATCACCAATATTGAGGGGCACAACATCACCAACAACAACATCAAATATTAACACCTCAACTCTTCTACCACCTCTAATAACCTTGAAGAATAAAGGTATAAAACAAGTGGGTATCCACAACCAAAAGTTACTGTTTTCATAAAAAAAAAAAAAAAACCTCTAAATGTATGTTTCTCTTCTTTGCAATCAAATTTTGGAACCGGAGGAGTTGTCTGTAATCACTTACAGCTGAAGATAAAAAGGAAAAAATAAGCCAAAATTTATACAGTAATGACTGTTGTGGATACTTAAAGTTGAAATGATTAGAAGAAAACGCAACAAATAGATGAGACTCGTATTAAGACCACCACAAGCAGTCATAATGAAGAAAGGAGTTGCATTGGAAAATAAAGTGTACAGTGTTCGTGCCCACACAGATTTTTAGATAGAGAGTCACTGTAGTGTTAGCATTATAGAGATTACTTCAGCAGATTTTGGTCATAATAGGTCAACTGCAATTATTTGACAAGTTTAGCAGTGTCGTCAGGAAGGCAGCAGAAATTGAAGTTTTTCTGTAAAAATGATAAATTAATTAACCAGCAACAACATATTTTTTGTTAAATATATTAACTGGATTCTGGCCATAAACGCAAGAATGATAAATTTGCTAACTAGAAGTCTAATTAACCCTTCAGCAAATATATCATTTCCCCCTAACAAATTCTAATTTTGCAATATATCACCTCCAAACTAATATATAAAAAAAAAATTAAAAAAATCTTACTTCCAAATATTAAATTTCCTAGAAAAAAAGGTTTTCCAAAAGTTAAAGTAGCAGTCATGAACCAAATGCATGCATTTTCACTCAAGAATATGATCAAAGAAGTCGTAAAGAAAAGTTACACGAGGTATCACAAGACAAATATGTTACAACCAAACTGTATCAACAATGCAATCTTTTTTGTTTTCCTTTACTAACCAGCAAAAGGGTATTCATTGTTAAATAACAATATGAAGAGTGGTGACCAATAGCTTAGAGCTGGCAACTAGCAAATTTGATCTGCCCCATGGGGCATGTTAATCCCCACTCCAATCGGCATAGCTATTTTTGTTGTTATTTACTTCTTTTACGTCCTTTTCCATTAGCTGGATGGATGGATCTTAATATCCATCCCACACAAGATTTTAAATAGTAGCCATTACTCATGATTATATTATTGCCATGTCAAATGGCCAAGTGCAGTACTATAGTCAAGTTGAATAAAAATTTACTTGTAAGACCAAAAGAAATATAAAAATAGCTTAATGGAGAAAAGCAATGGCCTATTTCACCCATGATTCCCAAATAATAGTCCTGAAACAGCCTGCAATGAAACTCTAAGCCAAAAACCAAAATATGATGTAAGGATGTTATTTAAAAACCACATTTGTGCCAATACAGAGAAAGCATAGCTGATTGGCTAGGAGCAACTAGATTAAGCATAGCTGATTGGCTAGGAGCAACTAGATTAATGGTAGACCATGCCAAATTCCTAGGGTTTTAAATACTAAGCAATATTTATTATAGCCAATATGTATTGGAAATGTAAGGGGCGATACGATATTGACCGATCATCTATAGGTGATTTAATTTATCCATCGTTGCACAAGAGCTGTAAAAGCAGAAAGTTAGGTAGGGAAGGAAAAGTAACAGAAGAAGAAGAGCAGAAAGGAGAGAGATAGAGAGATAAGTGGCAGTGATAGTGGTTGTGGTTGCAGTATGTGCAAGTTATTGGTTGTGGTAGGGTGCAACTCAACATACAGACAAAAATAAATTAAGCCACTATTAAGCCAAAGGTCTTCAACAGATGAATTAATTTTTAACTTGTCTTGTTAACCCACATAAAAAAATAAGGTTATGAGGATTTTTTTTTTTTTTTTCCTTTTTGGAGAGCAAAAAATAGGAAAGTAGGCATTCCCCTTCCCATAAACTCAACTAACAATTTTAGTGGGATTCAAACCTAAAACCTCATGAAAATATCTGACTTTAGCGACGATAGAAATAAAATGAAAGAGGAACTAAATTTGGTATACACTCAAAATGCACCGCTAATAATTCAAATTGAAAACGCATCTCTATACCTGTCACAACAATGACAATAACAACTGCAAAAGTAATGCCAGCCCCGTCATACCATCCTCTCTTAATACCCTACAAAAGAAAATAAAAGTGATTAAAAGTAAATAAGAATCTGTGTGATAATATGATCATATATGTAAAGCTGAAATTTGAAGAAAGTAACAAGTCTTCAGAGTTCTTTAAAAAAAAAAAAAGAATGTCTTAAAGAGTTTTTAAGTTTTATGCAGCAACCACATGTTAGAACTTTTTTTTTTTTTTTTTTTTTTTTTTTGGGTGTGTGATTGGTTGTGTTCTAACAAATGGATTGTTTTTGGATTAATTCCTTAAACTCAATTAAATACCCTATTTTAAGAGTATGTCTCATTTATGGTTTAAAAGTCAAAGAACAAGCATTCTGTGGAGAAGAAGATGCATAGAACTGAAGTTCTTTTTCCCCTTTCTACAATTCTCTCCACTGTGCTTTTCTTCCTATTTGACATTATGCATTTTCACTCTAGAACAGTGGCAACTTAGTGTGAGAATTATGCCTTATGCTACAGCTAGTTTATACACTAAATCCAATGTGAGAATTACATGTAGATATAAAAAAAATATTAGTGTCTTAAAACTGGTAAAATTAATGTTATCTAACAGTAGCTAAGAATTTTCCTTTCAATGTTACCCTACTAACACTTGCAAGATGCAATATAAGACCAATGTAGCAACATGTGAAGGCAACTAATCCACACATCTAGACATAGCTTAATAGTAAGTACATACATCAACTAGACAATTAACTGATGTTCAAATCCCTCTCACCCAATGCTCAAAATAAAAAAATAAAAAAAAATAAAAAAAGACAACTAATCCAACATGTATATGCATATGAATGGTTAAAGAAAATATATACATGAAAAATAAATGTCTACTTTCACATATTTTATCTTTTAAGCAATGTTAATATAGTTAATATATCTTTCTATGTTGTTATCAATTAAACAATGTTTTAGCAACATTTCATATAATAAATAGTTATTCAATATATTTGAAATATTTTGCATTTATAGATTAAATAAAATGATTTTCATATCATATTCGTATACTTAATATAGATAAATTTACCTTAAACTTTTCTTCTTTTTACAGTTATACTCTTTTTTTTTTTTTTTTTTTTTTGTCAATTCCACCACAATATGAAAACTTAGATGCAATTTTATCCAAAAGTTAAAATGAAAATAATAATAATAATAATTTGAAGAGAAAAAGTGAAATTGACCTTAAAACTTTTGCATCATACTATCAAATTAATCTTTAAATTTTAATAGAAATTAACTGGGTTCTTCAATTTGTGAATTTGGTAAACTACAAATAATCAAATAAATAACTCAATTAATTAAATTTACAAAATTAAATAATTCAATTAATTTCAATTGAAATTTAAAAATTAAATTAATAATATAATATAATAAATTTAAAGATCAATTTTGTATTTTAATCTTTTAATCAATAAAATTTTTCTTACCATAGTAGAATTGCTTTCAAATTAAGCTAGAATTTACCCAAAAAAATAAAATAAAATTATGTTACATCCTTGATATGTCCCCACAAGATGGTACACCCATCAATCTAGGATTGCACGAACTATAGTTTGTCTTTTCTTTGAGATTTGGTTGGAATATTGGCCAACTAGTCTTTGGTAGAAATATGTTACATTTGAGATTGATTTTGGAGTTACTTTGCAAAGTTACAGTTTGACCTTTCCCATTTAAAAAAAAAATATTGATTCTGATAAACCATGGTGTAGAAAAAAGTAAAAAATTGAACTTTTTCCAAATCATGGTTTCCTAAGCCTTAGGTAATATAAATGCAACCTAACTTTCAAGTCAAACAAGCACTTGTGCCTATGGAAAAAATGACATTTGAGAAAACATGAATAATATGCTATACATAACTATAAAACAAATGTGAGTAATGCACAAAGATTACTACTAGGTAGAGATTTGTTATTGGTCCCAACAAAAGGATAAGGAATATAGGGTAATTAGATCCAATTTTACAAACCAAAGCTCCTAGCTTTATTAAATAGATTTTTTTTATTTTTATTTTTTACCTTCAGTCATTAAAAGATTTTAGATATATTGCTTTATTTGGGAATTCACTAAGGTCCTCATAGTTAGAGTAGATTACAATACATTAAATAAGTTCTAACATGCTCAGGCTGAACAGTGAATACAATTTTAGGATCAAACTTGTCGTTTTTTATATGAAATGACCAAAGTTGAGACAATTTTTATTGAACTAAGAGTTTTCTCAATAAACTTTATTTATAAATAAAAAAATTATTCAAAACATCAAAATATTACTCTATAGAATTTCAATGTACTTGAGTTTTGTCTAACTTAAGTTTGACTTATTCATTAAACAAAGTTTAAAAGCAGGGTTAAGCTTGACCCATTAGTTTTAATGATCAAGTTCAGTTGATCTCTTTATGGTCTAAAATAATCTCCAAGGACATGGTTTGGAAGATTCAATGCAGTTATTCAAAAATTTGGAATGAATCATAGTGAAATTGATCACTCAATGTTCTATCGCCATGAAAATCATGGTAAGTGCATTTATCTATTGGCATATGTTGATGACATTGTCATCACAGGTAGTGACTATGAAGAAATCTTTCAACTTAAAAAGCATTTGTTCAGACACTTCCAAACCAAAGATTTAGGAAAGTTGAAATATTTTCTTGGAATTAAGGTGACACAATCCAAGACAGGCATTACTATCTCACAAAGAAAATATACCTTGGATATATTAAAAGAAACAAGTATGTCAGACTGCAAATCTGTGAATATTCCTATAGATCCAAATTTGAAACTTGTTCCTGGACAAGGGAGCTTCTTAAAGATCCAGATAGATATCGAAGACTGGTATTGAAGTGGCACAATCTAAGACAGGTATTGCTATCTCACAAAGAAAATATGCCTTAGATATATTAAAAGAAACAAGTATGTTAGACTGCAAATTTGTTGATACTCCTATGAATCCAAATGTGAAACTTTTTCCTGGACAGGGAAGCTTCTCAAAGCTCCTGGTAGATATCGAAGACTGGTTGATAAGCTCAATTATCTCACAATCACACGACTAGATATATTCTTTGTTGTGAGTGTGGTTAGTCAATTTCTAT
This sequence comes from Aleurites moluccanus, assembly GCA_948193065.1. Classification (NCBI taxonomy): domain Eukaryota; kingdom Viridiplantae; phylum Streptophyta; class Magnoliopsida; order Malpighiales; family Euphorbiaceae; genus Aleurites; species Aleurites moluccanus. The sequence goes on from CANXYC010691409.1 coordinate 18,090, forward strand.
AAGCTCTATATGATAATCATTGGAATGCAGTAATCCGTATTCATAAATATATCAAAGGCAGTCCAGGACAAGGATATTATATGAAGACAAGGGTAACTTACAGATAGTGGGATACTCTAAAGCAAACTGGGTAGGCTCTCCATCAGATAGACGGTCCACTTCAGGGTATTGTGTTATGATTGGAGGAAATTTGATATCTTAGAAAAGCAAGAAACGGGATGTAGTAACCAGATCAAGTGCAGAAGTAGAATATTGAGCTATGGCTTTGGCCACATGTGAACTCATATGGCTAAAGCAACTTCTCCAAGAGTTGAAATGCAGGGAGGTCCAATAAATAAAGTTAATTTGTGACAATCAAGCTGCCCTTCATATCGCTTATAATCCAGTATTTCATGAGAGAACAAAGCATATAGAGATAGATTGTCACTTCATTAGACAACAAATTGAGTCAGGATGTATTGTTACTTCTTTTTTTAATTCAAACGATCAGTTAGCATATATCCTAACTAAATACCTTAGAGATTCTCGAATTGAATATCTTTATAATAAATTAGGAGTCTACAACACGTATGCTCCAGTTTGAGAGGGAGTGTTAGATTGTAGGCTGTAAATATTAGAATCATAGGTTGTAATTATGTTGATTATGTTTCTATAACAGTAGCATGTAATTAGGGATTATGTTTGTTTCTTTATTTAGCTTAATCTAGGTGTATAAATTCTCAATCTTGCTTGAGGGAATAATCAAGCAATCAGCTTCAATTCAATCTTTTCCTCTATCTTGTTCTCTATTTTCTCAAAACATAAGAAAAATATATATCAAACTGAAAATTAAGAACCAATCATATATATCATATATATATGGATGAGGGGGAACATTTGAACTGACTAAAATACTCATACTAAACGCCATATTTATTTTTTATTTACTATAGAAAAACTTATTTCTACATGGCTGAAAAAGAAAACAAGAAAAACATTTGTACAACTATGATTCGTGAAATTAACTAGATATTCTAGATTATTTGCATGATTTATAAGTGAGAAAAGATAAAGAAGAAGAATAGAGAAGAAGAAGATTGATGTTTGAAGCTTTAGATGCTTGATTATTCATTTAACCTCAATGGGTTTATATACAGATACAAACATACATAAAAGGAAAGACCCTAATTGCCACCATATTTACAGCCTACAATCTATGCACAATTACAACCCTAATTTGATTATGACATATCTTAACAGATTATACATATTATATTAACACTTCCCCTCAAGCCGGAGTGTACATATTATATGCTCCTAACTTGTTACAAAGATATTCAATTTAAACACCTCTAAGAGATTTAGTTAGGATATCTACTAACTGATCATTTGAATTAACAAAAGAAGTAGCAATACATCATGATTCAATCTTTTTTCTAATGAAATGATCATGATTCAATCTTTTTTCTAATGAAATGATAATCTATCTCTATATGTTTTGTTTTATTATGAAATACTAGATTAGAGGCAATGTGAAGGGCAACTTAATTGTCACAAATTAATTTCATCTGTTTAATCTCCCTGCATTTCAACTCTTGGAAAAGCTACTTTAGCATGGATTTAAATCATGGTCGCAGTCAATTTCACGGTCGCGATCGCGTGTAACAATAATGAGGTCATCACAGTCATACCGTAAGCAACTTTTCCCAAAAAAATTGCAAAATGAGAATTGAATGAGTAATTGTGGAGGATAATTCAACTTGTTGAATTTCATTTATAGTAAAATGGCAAACAGTATTCAAATTATTCTTTTATTTTTTTTTTAATAACAAAATGAATTATAAAATCTTGTAGTTTATAGTAATCATTGTTACTTCATTCTCCACGTTATGTTTGAGAAAAAAAAAAAGCTGTATTGAATATTAATTATATAAATATCTCTAAGTATTAATTATTAAATGATATTTATATATTTCAAGGAAAAATAAAAACAAAGGGATTTTATTTATTTTTCTCTTTTGGTTTTTAAGGCTAATTATAAATTCATACAAATAATTAATGATGAAATACTTATACAGCTGTCAATATCAAACTGAGTACAAAAATAAAAAAAAAATTACAGATCTCTATTGAGAACAGAGAGTAAAGCTCTATATTTCATTCCACTAATTAACTTATATACAATAATCAATTTTATACACTAACTAAATCCTAAATTAGGAAAGAATATTAAAGAAGAAATAATACAAAATCACACAAATCACTCATAAAATCAAGTAAGGAGATATCGAAATATTTACAAGTCCACATTCCCCCTCAATTTGGAACATAGATATAGTACATGCCCAACTTGAAAATTAACTTGTGGAATTGCTTGTCATTCAATCTTTTAGTAAGCATATCAGCAATTTGATTATTTGAGGTTACACGAGTGAATTTCAGCAAGTCCTACATAACTTTGTCCTTTATAAAGTATCGATCAATCTCAATATGTTTTGTTCGATCATGCTGAACTGGATTATGAGCAATACCAGTAGCAACCTTGCTATCACTAAACAATGATAGATCATTTCTCTCTGTCAATTGCAATTCTTCCATAATCTTCCTTAACCAAAGTAACTCACAAACACCCTAAGCCATTGCTATATATTCCGCTTCAACACTTGAGCGAACCACTACATTTTGTTTCTTACTTCTCAAAATAACTAGGTTTCCACCCACAAAAATACAATAGCCAAATGTTGATCTTCTTTTATCAAGAGACCTAGCCCAATCAACATCTGTATATGCTTCCAATTTTAGGTGGTCATGCTTAGAGAATAGTAACCTTTTCCCTAGTTCAGCCTTTAGGTATCTCAAAATACAAAAAATTGCTTCAAGATGAGAACTGTGGAGATCATGCATATATACTAACTAACTACGCTTACAGCATAGGCTATATCAAGTCTAGTATGTGAAAAATAAATCTATTTTCCTACTAACCTCTGATATCTTCCTAATTCAACTGGATTACCCAAGCCAACTTGTAATTTATTATTAGTCTCAATAGGAGAATCTGCAGGTTTACACCCCAACATACCAGTTTCTTCTAAGAGATCCAAGATATACTTCCTTTGAGAAATCAAAATCCATTTCTCTAATCTAGCAACCTCTATACCAAGGAAATATCGCAACTTTCTTAAATCCTTAATTTCAAACTCTTTAGCCAACAACTTCTTCAGACAGACAATTTCCTCCTTATCATTCCCAGTTACCACCATATCATCAACATAGACAATCGGCAGGATAAGCTTCCCATTAGAGTATTTGACAAACAATGTATGATCAGCATTACTTTGAGAATATCCAAAGGAAATCATGGCCTTACTCAATCTATCAAACCATGTCCTTTGTGATTGTTTTAAACCATATAATGTTTTCTTTAATTTGCAGGCATTCCCTTTTGTCTTCTCATTATGAAACCCTGGAGGTATTTCCATATATACCTCTTCCTCTAATTCTCCATGCAAAAAAGTATTTTTAGCATCAAACTAGTGTAGATCACAATCAAGATTAGCTGCACATGACAACAAGACTCTGATGGTATTCATTTTCGCAACAGGCGAAAAGTTTCTTGGTAATCTATACCATACGTCTGAGTAAAGCCTTTTGCGACCAATCTGACTTTATACCTCTCAATCGATCCATCTGCTCTATGTTTTACAATGAAAACCCATTTACATCCAACTGGTTTCTTTCTCGATGAAGAAGTGACAAACTCCTAGGTTTTGTTTTTTACCAAGGCTTTCATCTCTTCCATCATTGCTTCCTTCTATTGTTTGTCACGAACTGCTTACTGCTAATCCTATGGAATAGAAACAGAAGACAAAGACAATACAAATGTTCTAAATGAGGGAGACAAGGAGTCATAAGAAACAAATTTGGAAATGGAATATTTGATACATGCTCTTACTCCTTTTTGGATAGCTATAGGAATATCAATATCAAGATTTATAGAATCAGAATCAGGTATTTGATACATGCTCTTACTCCTTTTTGGATAGCTATAGGAATATCAATATCAAGATTTACAGAATCAGAATCAGGAGTTAAAGAAGATTCACCACATGTGTTTCCAGGAACTAATTACAGAGTTGACGTCGGATCTGGTACAACAATTGTGATGGCATTATTCTTGACCTTACAATTGTATGTTTTTAAATCCGGTCTATACAGTCTCCCTTTCTTCTATTCTATTTTTTCAAAATCCTCTTGTTCAAGGCTCATAATCTGTAAATGAGTAGGTACTAGTGCTTCCTCTTCCTCCTTATACTCCCCTAAAGAGGAGCGTGGGGTGAAGAAAAATACTGCTCAAATTCCCTAAAGGTAACATCCATGCTTACAAAATACTTTCTAGAAGGAGGGTGATAACATTTATAACCTTTTTGAGTGCCAAAGTATCATAGCTCGAGTATCCAACTTACTGCCAATCTTGTAATGTACAAAACACACACAACCAAATGTTTTAGGTGGAACAGTATATGAATTACTCCCTTTCAAGACTTCTAAAGGGCTTTTGAAGTAGAGGCTCTTAAGAGACATCCTGTTTGACAAAATAAAAGAGAATTTTTGAAATATTTTTTGTTTTTTTTACACGAGAATTACAACATATATAAACAACAAGAATGATCAGATCCCTTAATCTCAGGGTCTAATATAGTAAGAATAATCATATCCCTTAATCCTAAGCCTAACATAGGAAGAAACACAATAATAACTACAGCAGATATATATACAACAATAATGAAAATCCTAAAGAGATAATCAAGGAATATACAGCTATAAAAAAAGCTAAATAAGGAAAGAAGAATATATTGACATCCCCCCTCAAATTGATCCCGGTAAGTCTAGCAGCATCAATTTGCTACTGAGAAATTTGTGTCGTTGGCGCGTCAAAGCTTTTGTAAAGACATCAGCTATTTGAAGATCAGTAGTAAGATGAGGAAGAGTGATAACATCGCGAGTAAAGGCCTCCCTAATGTAGTGACAGTCCACCTCTATGTGCTTTGTGCGTTCATGATACACTGGATTTGCAGCTATTTGAATGGCACTAATATTATCACCATGAAGTAGAGTAGGATCAGTTTGAGGAAATCCAAGTTCGGAAAGAATGCCACGTAACCATACAATTTCAGAACAAGCTGCAAACATGGCTCTATACTCGGCCTCCGTGGAAGATTTAGAGACACAGTCCTGCTTCTTACACTTCCAAGAAATCAAGGCATCTCCAAGAAATATGCACCAACCTGTCGGAGATATTCTAATATCCGGGCATCCAACCCAATCTGCGTCACTATACGCAGTCAAATGAAGAGCATATCTTGTTGGAAAAAACAACCCACGGGTTGGTGACCCAATTAAGTATCGAATAATGCGACAAACTGCAGCAAGATGAAGATGTCGAGGCGATTGCATAAATTTGTTAACTGTATGGACAACATATGAGACATCAAGCCTTGTAGTTGTGAGGTAGATAAGACTACCAACAAATCGCCTATATAAGAAAGGATCAGGCCAAAGCTCGCCTTCATCTTTTCGGTATTTCACATTCACCTCTATTGGTGTATCAACAGCAATAGCATCCTTTAAACCAACTAACTCAATGAGATCTTGGATATATTTATGCTAATTTAAGAACAAACCATGATCTTGATAGTGTACTTCTAGCCCCAAAAAGTATGTGAGATGCCCAAGATCTTTCATTTGAAATGTACTATGCAACGTATTTTGAAGCTTAGTGATCAACCACACGTCATTACCGGTGATGATAATATCATCGACATAAACTAAGAGAAAGACCATACCAGTGGTTGTCATATGAAAGAAGAGAGAAGAATCATATTGACTTTGTGTAAAAGAAAAGTTGAGAAGAGTGCTGCGAAACTTCTCAAACCAAGCTCTAGGGGCCTACTTCAACCTATAAAAAGAGCGCCTTAACTTGCAAACTTCATGAGGAGCCGTCATTAACATACCGGGTGGAAGTTTCATGTAAATCTCTTTTTTAAGATCCCCATTCAAGAAGGCATTTTTTACATCCATCTGATGTGAAGACCAAGATTTAGAGGATGCAATAGCTAGAATGATTCTCACCCTAGTCATCTTAGCAACTGGTGCAAATGTTTCTTCATAATCGAGGCCATATTCTTGTTTATTGCCAAGAGCAACCAATCGAGCTTTGTATCGATCTAAAGAGCCATCAGACTTGAACTTCACTGTATATACCCACTTACTACCAATTGGCTTAACATTTGGAGGACAAGAAACAATGTCCCAAGTACGGTTTTCCTCAAGTGCTTGAAGTTCTGCTTCCATTGCTTGTTGCCAACACTCATGTTCCACAGCCTGTTTATAACAAGTAGGAATAGAAATAGAAGACAAAGTAGTAAACATAGCCAATGGGGTTGGAAAACCATACCTATCAGAAGGTGTGTGAGTTCTAGAGCTTCTTCGGAGAGGAGGTGAATCATTGGGAATTGGTAGAACAGGATCAGATGCCTCAGGAAGATTTGGAGGAACCTCAGTGAGACCTATAGGAGAATCAGATACAGGAGGAGTGCATCTATGATAAACATAACCATGTTTAAATCTTTGTACTGGTGTTGACGACTCAGAAAAATGCGGTAAAACAAATAAAGAAGAGAATTCTAAAGTATGATGTGTACTAAAGACGAGCTGATTTTCAAAAAAAATTACATTCCTAGAGACACGAGTTCGACGAGAATGAGGATCATAGCAAAGAATGCCTTTTTGGGTTCCAGCATATCCTAAGAAAGCACACTTGATTGATTGGGCAGTAAGTTTATTTCTCTCATGTGCAGGAAGATGAACAAAACAAACACGTCCAAAAACATGAAGATTGGAATAAATTGGTGCATGCCCGAACAAGCGAAGGTAAGGAGAATCATTGTTCAAATTGAGAGATGGTAATCTATTAATCAAATAAACAGCAGTAGATAAAGCTTCACACCAAAAACGAGAAGGAACACAAGTCTCAATGAGAAGAACAATATCAAGAAGATGACAATTCTTTCTTTCAACCACACGATTTTGTTGTGGAGTGAAAGGACAAGAACGTTGTGATATGATTCCATGAGTTTGAAGAAAAGATTGAAATTCATTAGACATATATTCACCACCTGAATCAGATTGCAAGATTTTGATTTTGACAGAAAATTGTGTTTCAACTAAAGCAAGAAAGACTTTAAACACAGAGAAAACCTCACTTTTAGACTGAAGAAAATATACCCAAGTAAAACGAGTGAAATCATCGATAAATGTAACAAAGCATTCGTAATTTTCATGAGAAATTACAGGTGCAATACCCCATACATTAGTATGTACGAGTTCAAAAGGTTTGGTGGTGCGGGTTTTATGCAATGGAAAAGGAAGAGTTTTGCTTTTACCAAGTTTGCAAGATGCACAATCAACAATATCATTAGAAGTCAAGTTTTTATTCTCTAGCAAACCAGATTTAAAAAAGACACGAAGTACATGAGAATTAGGGTGTCCTAAATGCCTATGCCACACCTTATTATAACATTGAACAGCATTACAAGCAACATAATTTAACACCGGAAAGGGAGAGAGAAGCAAAGGAAAGAGACGTCCCACTTTAGGTCCCTTCACGATCATCTTCCCGGACATTTGATCCTGCATAAAACAACCAGAATTTGAAAATTGAATGGTATAATTATTGTCAATTAATTGACCAACAGATATAAGATTAGTGGACAACTTGGGAGACACAAAAACATTATTTAAAGTGGCTGAAATATCACCAACAGCTATTATAGGTAAGGAATTACCATCGGCAGTATGAATTTTAAGATTTCCTTCATATTTTTGAACATTAGTAAGAGGTAAGGCAGTGTTGGTCATGTGATTAGAAGCACCAGAATCAAAATACCAAGGCTTAGGAGCAGAATTTTTGTTAGCTGAAATGTGTAAAGCGGAAAAAGTAGAGACTATCATTTGTTGGACCATTTCAGAAGTAATAGAAGACTGACCAAGACTAGGAGCATTCGAGGAACCAGCCACCGAGGCATTGTAGACAATTATAGATTTCTTTGGAGGCCGAATGGTACATTCTTTGATGATATGCCCTGTTTTCTTACAATAATTGCAGAATTTCTTAGTATAATTAGTGGCAATGTGTCCAAACCCTTTGCAACTATAACATTGGACGTTAGTCATATCTCTTCCTCCTTTAGACTTCCCTTGAGCAGCGTAGGCAGCAGGAATTGGAGTAGAATTTTGAGCTTGCTGCTCCATGACAGCTTGTGTAATGAGCCGTTGTTCTTCCCTGAGAAGCTCTCCTATACAAATATCCAATAAAGGAATTGGATCTCTGTTCATCAGGTTGGACCTGATTGCTTCAAACTCCCCCCCTTAACTTCATTAAAAACTGGTCACACTTGCTAGGCTCATGCACACTTTGGATAGCAATGAGTCCTTCAGGAGGTACACTTGCATACACAATATCAGTGTACTCATCCCAAAGATTCCCAAAGGAAGAATAAAACTCTTGGATTGACATACTCCCTTGACTGAGTTGACTCAAATCGAGTTCCAATTGAAACCTTCGTGTTGTGTTGCTTTGGTTGTAAACTTTCTTCAAGTAACCCCACATTTCTCTTGAGGGCTTATAAGGCTTGAGATTGAGAAGGATGGTGGGATCCACACTTCCAAGGATCCAAGACATAATCTGAGCATTCTTCACCTCCCATTTCACATATTTCTCCTTCTCCTTCTTGCTGTCAGGTGCAGGATCTGTATCATCAATATGACCCCATAATTCCTTTCCCTTGACAAAGATCTGAAATTGGAATGCCCAAGCAGAATAGTTCTTGCCATAAAATCAAACAAGAAAGTGTTTAGATCACTCCAAAGACATGATTCAACCAGAAACAAGAACTAAGTTATCAAGTCCAAGAAAACAGAATAGAAGAACACGAGAAAACAAGAACAAAACACTAAGATCTCAGAGATAGACAAGGAACTAGACACAAGATGAAATGATCTCAGAGTTTTAGCTCTAATACTATGACAAAATAAAAGAGAATTTCTGAAATATTTTATGTTTCTTTTACACAAGAGAATTACAACATATATAGACAACAAGAATGATCAAATCCCTTAATCTTAGGGTCTAATATAGTAAGAATAATCATATCCCTCAATCCTAGGCCTAACATAGGAAGAAATACAGCAATAACTACAGCAAAAATATATACAGCAGTAATGAAAATTCTAGAGAGATAATCGAGGAATATACAACTATAAAAAAAGCTAAACAAGGAGAGAATAATATATTGACACTGTTAATAAGGTATGCAGCAATAAGGACTGCATCACCCCAATAAACCTTAAGGATATTCATAGCAAACATAAGAGACATGGCAACCTCTAACAAATGTCTATTTTTTCTCTCATAAATCCTATTTTGAGCATTAGTGTTGACACAACTAGTCTAATGTATAATACCCTTAGAATCTACATATGCACGAATTACACTATTCATATACTCTGTACTATTGTCAGATCGTAAAATTTTCACCTTAACATCAAATTGGATGATAATCATAGCATGAAAAGATTTAAAAAAAGAAAATACTTCATCTTTAGCTTTCATTAAGTGCACAATGGGCTTATATATAGGTACAATCATATATAAAAGGAAAGAAAAACACTAATTACCACCATAATTACAGCTTACAATCTATGCACAATTACAACCCTAATTTGAGTTTAACATATCTTAACAGATTATTCTATCAATAAGTGCACAAACTTAACCATTTATTGGGTTGGTGAGAGAGAGAGAAATTTATGAAGAAATATTAGAAAATATGGTTTTTATTTATATAATCAAGAAGGATCAAGTAGAAGGAAAAAAAAAAAAAGAGATTGTCATTTTTTTACTTTCAACTTGTTTATTCTGTAAAATATTTAATTTATAAAATCCATTTTTTCCTAGATTATGTAAACAAAAATTATATATTTTTCATTTTACTTTGAACATTACATGATTATTTTTAATTCAATGTAATTTTGGTCACACACTTATATATTCAATTATTAAAAAATAAAAAAAACTAAATTTAAAAATAAAAATAAAAGTTACAGATTTTGTTAATTGCTTAAATTTGTTGATATTTAAAGTTAAGAGCTTATGTAAATACTTGATAATTGATACATGAAGCAAATTATATGAATTATTTTTTATTAATCTTATATCATAATAAAAAATAAAATTGAAATGAACTCTTCTTTTTTTTATAATCTTAATTCATAATATTAATTGATTCATGATTAATTACATTTCTTATACATATAGAACGTTTTTATATTATATTAGTAGCTATTATAAATTAAATTTAACTACACTATTATTTTTTTCAATTCTTGATTTTGGTTGATCAGTTGATTTCGGAAAACTAAAAAGGTTTCTATATATTTTAACTTTTAATATAATAAGCTTGATTTAGGTGAAATGATAATTTACTTGAGTGTTCTTTTTTTTGTATTTTTTGCAGAATTTTCTGAAATATTGACCTATCTTTGTTTTTCTACATTAATATGATCCTATAAAGAAGTCTGCTGCAATTATTTGAAGAAATATGGACTTGGATTAGTTCGATTTAAGATAAATATTGGGTCTTACAACTTGAGAGTAAATTAAATTTCGCTATTTGATAATAATGATAGTGGGACCTAATAAGTTAAAATTTTGGTAGCATACTCTTTATGTTTACTGTGTACATTAGAAAGTGGAGTCAACAATTAGAGGACATGATTATTATGATATGAATAGAAATGTACACAATTTAACTTAATTTAGAAAAATTTCCAAACTAATTACTTCGGACTATAAATTTAAAAACCTACCTAAATTCTTTAATTAAAGAAATTAAACTAAATAAATAAAAATTTATTGTTTGATCTAATCTTTAAATTGTTTAGAATTGAATATTATAAAATATAATTGTTCAATCAAATTAAAAATACTTTAATATTAAAGAAAATGAAAAGTACACATATAATTAGAAATTAAAAATGCTAAAACATGATAAATGATTTATAATATATTCATACCAAAACATTTTAAATTTAATTATCTCTCTAAATAATCACTAAAAAATTTAAAATCTTTCAATATTTATAATGTAGTAAATAAAATAGGCAAATGGAACTAATGCATCAGTAATTCAATTTAACCACATGTAATGTTCACCCCCATATTGAATTTAAAACCCAAATATAAATTGTAATAGAAGTTACCCAAAAACTCCTTCATTTTGGCAGAGGATATGTGTTGGCTCCAAAAACATTCCTCCGTTTCTGTAAATCAACATCCGCTCCTAAAATTCCTTTTTCTATATTGGTTTTTAGGAGATTGGAAAGCCCAGTTACCTAACGCAGATGCACACAATATAAATCCTAAGGTGATGCACAAATCAATCAAAATAAAACATACTCCAATTTCCTGTAAAGGTTCAATCCTATGATCCCTTGCAAACATAGAAAGTTGCTCCTCACTGATTCCAAAATCTCCACTAGGTGTTGGTTGGAATTCTACAGTTTTCCCCAATGGATAACATTAATTAATCCTCTTATAAACAACCAGTGAGTCATAACACATTTCTTAACAATTACGCATACCACAATAATGCAACTGAAAAGCTGTGCAGAACTGAAGACCACATGGAATACTCAAGATATCGAAAGAAACACAAAAGACAAGATTTAGAAATTCCAAAATTATTAGAGCTCAATATAAACTTGAAAACTAAAGCAGAAATCAATCCTTGTGAAAGTAATAGAACATAAACCAAAAGCATACCAAAAAAAAAAGCAGATAGGCCAGACTAGAATATCCACATTGACAAGGAATTTTCCCAATAGAATAACCAATTAACCATGTGTCCAAAGTGTAGTAAATAATACAATATTGAACCTGAACAGAGTGGCTCAGTTAGCAAGCCACAATTGAAAGAGGATAATGACAATAATTTTCTTTTGGAAGGGGAAAAACAGCTAATTGAAAGGGTAGGTTAACGGTTAAGCTGAATAAAAGAAAACCAATGGGAATTTATTAGAACATCTGAAGGAATATAAAAACTCTCCATATCCCAGGAACAGATAAGTAAGGGTAGAAACTCTGGTGAAATAGGATGAGGAAAAATCCATGATGCATCAAACAATAGTCATGAAGAATCAGTAATGCCTAATTTAAACAATGTGATGATGTTCTTAGAAAGTATCCATGGAATCCCAGTTGGGTTAACTCAAGGTGCAAATGCAAATAATTGTTGGGAGTGGGAGTCAGGGGTCAACCCCCCAAACTACAATCCTACCAAAGAAAAAGAATCCGTACAATCATAATTAAGATGAGCAATTACAAGTAAGGGAAGAGAAAACATACTGTCTACTCCTTCCCCAGCTGCTTTGAACAGGCATGCTGACTAGTATAGCGCAAACAACAAAAAAAAAAAGGAATAATAGAGTAATATATGTTAACAAAATAATACGAAAGGAATTAAGTAGAAGAGATTTGTACTCGTATGACTTGTGCATGTGCTCTTATATTCCGTCGAATTTGCTCCTTCTCTTCTTCCTTTTTCAAGTCCAATGTGTATCGATATCGATGATAAGCATTAAGCACAAGCGCAGCTTGCTAGAAAAGACAGACTTCTATGAGCCCAGAAACTATATAGCAAAACTTTGCTTTCAAGCATCAGCACATAATTTACAAATAAAATTAGAAAAACTTTGGAGAATGGGGTTGTCACTGGCGCAAAGCTAATGACACCAACTGGATTATCAATGTTAATTAATTGTTTATTGTTAAAATATGAAATCATATTGATAACAAAGATGCGGATTCATACAGAAATAATCAGAGAAAAAATAGCGAAAATTATATACCCTCCAGCGTCTCAGACGGTCAGCAGACGCTTTTTTTGTGCTTTGTAAATCAAATGGGCCGTCGTTCTCCCTGTTATCGGAGTCAATGGAACCGCTTCCTTGAGCCTCCATATCACGTCGGCGTCTGTACGGCGAGCCCCTGTATACATCAGTCATTTTTTACTTTACTATTTGACCAAAATACTTGGCAATAAAGACGCATATCACTGTCGCAGTCGGTGTTAAGCCATAGGTGAAATCAAAATTAACTAAATGGATTAAATCTAATCAAATTAATTAAATTAAAATTAATAATTTTATAATTTATTTAATAACGAATTAAATTAAATTAAATTAAAATTAATAATTTTATAATTTATTTGATTTAATTTGATTTAAAAATAAAATAAATCAAAATTTTAATTTAATTTATAATTTGAATATTTTTTTTCGATTTAAAATTAAACCAAACTAAAATTATATATATATTTTTTTATCATTATTATAATTAAATATATTTAATTTTATTTTATATATAATTATATTTTTTTAACCTAACATTAATTTAGAATTTAAAAAAATATTATCCATGAAAATTAATTAAAAACAAATAAAAAGAATTTAATTTTTGAAAAAAAAAATATAAGTTTTGGGTGAACTAATTAATTGAATAAATAAATTTTGGGTTATATAATGTTGAACTATTTTTGAAATTTTTTTTTATTATCGATACTTTATCAGTGTTTTTCTTAAATTTAAAATAAAATAATGATGATTTATAAGGAAAAAAAATTGGTTTGAAACCGACAAACTGAAAGTATTTAAACTTAATCAAATCAAATCAAAACTGATAATTTGACTATAATAATGATTTTGTTTGATTTAAAAAAATTTCAAACCGAAAATATTAATTTAATTTAATAATAACCCTTTAAATCGATTAAACCGAACCAATATTACCCCAACTAAGCTATAGGCTGACTAAGATACATTGTGATTATAGTCTGTCTTTTTCTTTTTTCTTTTTTTTTTTCCTTTTTTTTTTTTTTTGACTAAGTGTTTGGATTTACTTTAAATGAGCATAAAACGTCATTTTAAAATTTAAAAAACGCTAAACAGTTTTTTAAATATTTGACTGATTAATTCAAAACAGCGTTTTGAAATTTTCAAACAGAAAAAATTTAAATTAGACATGTTAATTTTTTTTAAAACGGTATTTTTAAACTTTATTTTCAAAACAAGTTTCATATCCAAACACTCCATAATTTTATACTGATTGATGCATTGAAAATAATATAAATTTCAAACTAACATATAATTTCTATGAAAAAATTATTATAATTTTTTTTTTTATGTTGATAGATTAAAAATTTGAATGATTTTCAAAGTTTAAAATTTTAAAAATTTTCACAAGTTATTAATTAGGTTTAAAAAATTTGTTCAAAAATAAAAATAAAAATAAATGTACAATGAGTTATTTAATATATTTTCTATTGAAATGAAAGATGATGAATAAATAAAAAAAAAAAAAAAAAAAAATCATGCTACTTGAATAAAGGGCAACACACTCATTTTTATCACATTATTCAATAAAATAATAAATACAGGAAAATTTATATAAATTAATATCATTAAAATTTATAAATTTTATTAATTAAAAAAATAATTAATCAATAAATTAATAATTTATTAATTTAAAGTGAATATTTATAATTTAACAAATACATATTTAATCAATTAAAAACTAATTATATTTTATCAATTTTGTAATCAATTCAATATAAATAAAATAAAATGAACAAAAAATATGTGATTAATTGAATACAAATTAATTGAAACTGATAAAAAAATATGTAATCAAGTGAATATAAACTAATAAAATAAAATAAAAATATGTGATCAATTAAATATGAACTAAATAAATTAAATAAAAAATATGATAAACTGAATATGAATTAAATAAAATGAAAAAAATAAGTTAGTATAATTATTTAGATTTTAAATAATTTTTAGAATTATATTTTAATAAAATATATATCATAATATATTATATGTATAATATTGACAAATTATTAATTGATAATATGAATGAAATCATATAATTATATAATGATTTTTTAAAAAATATTATTTTATTAATTTATTAAAATTATTAATTTAGCATATTTGTCCAAGTCGGCATCATAAAAAATTATTATTATTAATTTATACAATTTTTATTGTATGTATATAAATGTATAGATATGGATATGAGAAAATGAAAAAGAAAATCAGAAAAGAAAAAGAAAAGGAAAAGGAAAGAAGGGTAAAATGGAAATAATGAATAGTTAATATATATATATATATGTATAGAATTAGAAAAAAAATAAAATAAAAAATTTACTATTTAAGAATAGCGAACTTCATTCCCTCTATCTATATAGGTATGTAGATCGGAGGATTTAGACATTTTGAATTTTTATTTTAGAATCAGTTTCTTTTTATCTTCTTATTAAGCTGACTTTGTTTTTCTTTATCATTTGTAAGTTCTTTTAAAATCAATTTATTTTTCTTTTACCATGCAAATAGTTCTTTTATCAAGTAAATAGGACTGATTTATGTTGTTATTCTTACAGATAATTCAATTTTTTTTTATTTATGTTGATGACCTTATAGGGTGAATAAGATAAAATTTAAAATATGAAAAATATTCATCAATATATGAGCTAGCTATCTGCCAATCAAATTTTTCATTGGACATGTATTTTTTTGAGTTTTAATTATGAAAGTGAAATATGTTTAGATGATATTTAAAGAGAAATAAAGTAGAATTTAAAAATTCACCATAAATTATATAGTATATATTTAAAGTTAAATTTTTAGATATATTATAATTTTATTTGTCTAGTTGATTAGACATTAGCTAAAATCAAAGTTATTGATCAAGTACTGCCACAATTTAATGATAATTATACTAGCCATAATTCAGTCAGATCTTTTCATTAAAGTATGTTGGTAGCTGGTAGTGTGACAGTGATTCATCATTGGTTATGATGATTGCAGTGGGTTTTAAGTAATGAGTAATAGGTAGAGATATTTGTATTGCACTGATAATGTCGTTGGTGTTGTTGATGATGATGTTGAGGTTAATATTGCAATAATGGTGGCAACAATATTAATTTTGGTAAAACTGCAGTGTATTAAACATCGACAGAATATAAGTGCTTAGTGACTGTGCACTTTAGAACCTATACACATAGAAACTTTTAAGCCACATCAATGGTAGAATTTTAAACAAGAGATTAGTATATCTCTCTTTAAATATCCCCAAAGTTAAGCTTATATTTTTTTCGCCTTTTTTGAGTGTTTACTTGAGTTAATTTATCCTTTTTTTTTTATTGTTCTCCTTCCTTTGCAAAAAAAAAACAAAAAATTCATTTTTTTTAGGGTTTCAATTTATAATTTTCAATTTACGGTTTTCTAGTTAGGGTTTCAATCTAAGAAACAAATTATAAGTTAATTAGATAAAAATGAAGTGAAGAAATAACATTTGAAGAGGAAATGGCTTCTGAAATGAAATAAAGAAAGCAACAAAGAAAAAAATAATTGGGTGAAAAAATGAAAGAAAAAGAAGGATCGTGGGAATTGGGTGAAATTTTTTTAAATTATTTCTCTTTATAGACACGCGTCCAACATTCAATGGATGATGTGTCAATTTTTACTGCTCATGCAGATCCCAAATCTCACTTTTACTTTTTTGACGTGGTAATATATGTGTCTTCCAATGTGATACTTTTTCATTATATATTATCTGCGTGGCAAGTTGCGTCATCATCGGCTGCTAATCAAGATGCCATATCAGCCGATCTAGTGACTTTTTGATTCAGTGATTAGTCAATGAAGTTTCTATCAAAATTTAGTAATTAGTCGACAATAATTTTCTGGTTAGTGATTATTTTAGAGATTACCCCCTCTCAAACTTAGCAAATAAGCAACATCCCAAATTAAACAAGTATCTAGCAAGGGGAAATTGGAACTACAATTCTAACCCCATATGGAAATTGTCTAATATAAAATTTGTAAATTTGTCCTACTCAAAGTAAAAGAAGGAAATCTTCAGCAAACCAACGAGGAGCTCACATGAGAGAAAGAAAGTGGTTAACCACTTGCTTAATAGAAACCAAGCATGGCAGGGAACTCGTAACTATTTTTATAATCAAATCTCTAACACATTAATTTAATTAGAGGCAAATTTACTGATTTAAATATAGCAATTTCTCAACAAACAGGTAAAATAAGTCTATATTTTCATTCAGCACATATCAATTAGGAAAGTTACAACCATTAAGCTTCTCAGTTTAAAATAATGATCATAATCAGCACAAAAGGGCAAGACAGTAGATAGCACCCATAAGTAATATCAAGTAACAAATAGGAGGAAATATGGAATTTGAAGGGTTAAACTTATAGCAAACTCTTTGTGTGGATCATGTAAATTAAATTGGATTAATTAGCTCATATTTCATTTTTGACTCAATTTGAAATTTGTCCGTCAATTAAAATTAAAAGATACGTTAACAAATTTAATCAAATGAAATTACGGAATCTGCTTTATATTATTAAATAATAAAAAATATTAAAATAAAAAAATAATATTCCCCTAGATACGGGTTTCATTTTCTACTATTTTATACATGCCTCGTTAAATTGAATCAAACACCGGGACCCAGCCATAACTAGGGTGAGCAATCGGAATTGAATCTAATTTTTTAAAAATTATATAAATTAAATAATAATTTTAAAAAATTGAATCCAACATAATTTTAAATTGAACTGAATTGAAATTTTTAAATCAAATTAAATCTAATTGAATTGATATTTTCGACTCGATTATTTAATTATTTCAATTTTTTAAATAAAATAAATATAAAATTATTAAAAATATATATTTTTAAATAAATAAAAATATATAAATATAATATAGACCAAACAGAATTGACAGATTCTAAAAAAATTAACCGAACCAACTCAATCAAATTAAGTTTGATTCAGTTCGGTTTTCGGTTTTCTCGGTTCTTCTCACCCTTAGCCGTAGCCAATCCCCTTTTCCAATTCTTCACGGCCCAAAAGCCTTCTTTCATTTAGTTCTCTCTCTCTTCACTTCCAATTAGCTTCTCTCTTTCATGAGACCTAAAATCTTAGCATCATTTTATTTCTCCTTTATTCTATTTCCTAGAATCTCTCACTTTGTTTCATGGATGGAAAAAAAAAATTATAGGAATTACGGGCTGGGTCGGTTCGGTCTTTGGCCTTTCACTTCTCCAGTCTCTGCTACGCCTTCCTGTTTGCTTCAAGGGTATCTCTCTGTGTTCTGTTTCCTTATAATTTTTATATATTATGGTTGCCTGTGATATTTGATTTGGGTTCCATTTCAATATAACATTTAACAAAATTCTGTTTCTGGGTTCTATTTTTTTTGTTTTGTTTGTAGTTTATCGATGATAGCCTTTTTTAGGATTTTTGAGTTACCAGAGGTCACTGATTTTTAAGGACTTGTCTTCCCTGCAAACAGGTAACAAACAAGCTCTGTTTTTTTAATTTTTTTTTTATCTGGAGAAACATAACAAGATTATGTGTATTTTTGTTAAATTTAGGAGAAATCAGTTTTATATTCTTTTTGTTTTTTCATATCATCTCTTGTATATAAATGTTTTTGAATGTGATTATTAATATTAAACTTTTTGCATCTATTGAGAAATTAATGTGGTGGATTGAAGCTAGCGAATTGTTTTTGAATGGTGTTTCATTTAAATGGTTATATTTGAATGATTGTTCAGTTTGTCAATGAGTCGGCCTTGAGATTGAAATAGTTTATAATCTACTATGTACTCAATGTATGTTAATTGGTGTAAAGGTGTTTTCCTTGTGCTTCTGATTTCTTTCACATACAATTAAGTTCTCTCAATTGCGAGTTAATTAGCTTCATCATTGTTTACCTGCACCCCTCCTCTTCTTTTTTATTCGTTTATTTCTGTGTTTGTGATAACTTGCTGCGACTTGGTGCAGCTTATACAATAAATATTTGGTGTGATATTTACTATCTTTTATAGGATAAATTACAATTTAACTCTTAAGATTTGCCATAAAAAAACAAATGAATCTTTATATTTTGAGAAATGAATAATTATGTTTCTACATATTATTCCGTCAAATTATTTAATTCTTTCATCAATTTTTTTATCCTTTCCATTAACAATAAATTAAAATAAATTAAAAATTAAAAAAATAAAATTCATCTCGAAATACCCTTATCCTAAAATAATCGTAATATGCTTTCTCTCACCACCACTCTCCCTCTTCTTAATAACCCTCATTTTCTTGGGCAGTTTGTGTCCGATCTCTGCTAAGACTCGCCCAGCAGCCAAGCCTCTGGTTGGAACTCATCGGCGTCGAAGAAGGAGTTTCTCCTATGAACTTGCTTTTTGTGATGGGATTTTTGTGAAATCAAATAAAGTATTGATTTTTTTTAGTATGGAATTCTGATCGAATTTGAGAGGATTTTGGATTTGAAGAAAATAGGATTTTTTTTTTTTTAATTTTGTTGATTTTTAGGAGTGGGTTGTTTTCCTTTTTTCGATTCCCAGGAAGAAGACACTCTGAATCCACAGAATGAATCCAATGATCGAAAACAAACCTTGCCCACTGAGTCTTCTAACATTTCCAAATTACCATTTGATCTGATCTGTGTGTGCGCTTCAGATTTTTTTATTTTTTTTTTTATTTCATGAGAATTAAAATGTTTTGACTGTCAATTTAGTTGAGCTTTTGGTTCATTTTGACAGAGATTTTTTGTTGTTGTTGTTGTTGTTTCAGCTTTGGAGATTGAGGAATTTGAACCCTGCTAATTAATACTTTGCCGTGATTGAAGGCGGTGAAAATAGAGGGTTGCTGCTGTTGCGAGAATTGCAGGTAAATTTTTTTTTTTTACTTTAATATCCATTTTCTTGGTGTTTCATTCAGTTGCGAATTGTTTTGTTACCTATTGAAGGAATCTCCGGCTTTGAGTTTTTAATTTTCTTATCGTCACATGCAATAATAGTAATGAGACTCTAAACAATGACTATTAAATTTGAGTTTTTTTTTTCTTTTGGCAAAACCAGGTAGAGATGGTAAATTTAATTATAAATGAGGAGTATTTTAGTCTTTATATATGTATTTAATAGTAAAATGAACAGAAGGACTAAATAGTTGGATGGAATGAGAATACAGGAACATGATCATTAATTTCTCAAAATATAGGTACTCATTCGTTTTTCTGGGGCAAAACTCAAGAACTAAATTATGATTTACCCTTTTTTCTATTATTTTCTTTCGAGTTTGCAAACTGTTGTGGATTGTTAATGTATCTCTTGAAAATACAAATTTATGCTTATCTGTTTCCAAGTTCGCTAGTCGATGCTAAATTTTAGGATTATGAATTCTAAATGCAATATCTAAAGTTATGCTATATTTGATTATTAAGTTGCTAGAACTATAAATATAGTATGCTGCAGGTATTAGCTTCTTTGATGTTATTGTTGTGCTCAACTAGGTGTCGCTTTGGCTTGTGCGATTAGTTGTGTTATCAGTTTTTACTAGTTTGTTGCTGCTATTATGAACTATTAAACTCATTTTTTGTCTTCTATATGGTTTTAATTTGTGAAATGCATTACAAATAAGAGAAATGATATTAAGATTAGAGAGTCAACATCAACTTGTGGTATTTTGCATTGTTTTGAGTTTTTTTCTGACTTTCTACGTGTTAAATGATACCACGGTGTCAAACTGTTCCAAGAAGAAATTGATTCCATAATGAAAACAAAAATAATGTTCGTAATTCAAATTGCATAACTTGTTATGCTTCCATGACTTAAATTTTGATTGTTTGGTATGATATCCTTTTGGTCTTTATTTTCAATTATTTTTGTTTTAAGTTGTAACTATTATCAAGTCTGTTCTCTTTTGTAGTTTCCATGTATCATAATACAGCCACAAGTCCAGTACACATTATCTCAACAATTTGAGAATCTTAGGTTCAACTGATTCCAAGCCTGGACCAATAACTAAAATTGGTCTCCTTTGCTTTTTTAATAAGGCCATTTCAAACTGTGAATAAATCATAATCTTGACTATTCAATACCATTCCAAGTTATGCCAAAACATCCAAAGCTTAGCCTTGGGTGGTATATGATGTCTGTTTAAAGTCATTATTTATTTAGTTTAGGTTTTTATCTTCTTAACACTTATTATTTATCATTTGAAAACCATAAATCAAGTGAGGCGGGGAAAACTGAAGGCCTTGCTTCAGAGGTTTGCTATCCACCAACTCAACTCAACTTAGCCTTATCCCAAAATTAAATGGGGTTGGTCATATGGATTCTTATTTCTATTCTAAATGATTTTGGATAACGTCTTCTGATAATTGTAATACATCTAAATCATATGGTATTCCTCTCCTTTAAGTTAGTTTAAATCTACCCGTTCCTTTCTGCCTCTCCTTTATCCACCAAATGTGAAAATTTCATGCTTATTTTCTCTTTCTTTATTTTTACTTGTTTATGGATCCATGCATGGAGACTAAATGTTGATATTTGAAAATGTTCTCAAGGATTACAAAATTCAAGGTCCATTATTAATTTGGAAAGAAATTGAATTTTATTGAACAATTGTGATTGTAGGCTGTTATCTATAGGATATATGACAATTGCTTCGTGATCTCTTGTGATTTGTTAACATTCATGGGTAAATTAATTACTAATCAGATGACTGTTCTCTTTTCTAGGGCCTTTGCTACTGTTGGATTTCTTTTGCTTCATTTTTGTTGCACATAGTGGATTCCCACCAGCAGAGAATACTAAATGATGAAACTAAAGCGTGTATGATTCATTACTATCATCACATAGGGATATGGTTTTCGTTCTGTTCCTAAGTCGAGTAGGTGGCTCCAGTTTTTTTTGTGGATGCCAGAAAGGATTCAGTTACCAACAAAAGTTCAATCTGGTGAATGTTAAGCTGAAATGGGTGAAAGATACTGCATTAGATGATGTAGTGGCTGGTCAGGGAGATCTTAAAGCAACTTGTATCCTTGTTTCTATTATCTCCTCAGCTCCCCATTTTCGCCTTCCTATCTACCAACTCACCCCACATCGTGGACAGCTTGGTCTACCCAACAATCTTAAGCTCTCTACATTTATCAGGAGATATCCTACCTTTTTTCGTGAGTCATACATTCTTGATAGTGGAGGCACTCATGTTCCTTGCTTTGAGTTGACACCTGAAGCACTGAATATTCACCAACAAGAACTCCATATCCTTGAGCAGAACAAAATGGATTTCATTGGAAGGCTTTGCAAATTGCTCATGCTCATAAGGGATAGAGTTCTTCCATTACAAACCATCGACCAGCTAAAATGGGACATGGGATTGCCTTATGATTATTGTGATACCTTGACTCCACGGTACCCCAATTTATTTTCTTTAGTTCGTCTCCCTGATGATCGTATTGGATTAAAACTTCAAATTTGGGATGATTGCCTTGCTATCTCCCAATTGCAAAAGAACGCTGCATTCCAACAGAAAGAAGATCTGAAAAATGGCTGCTTAGCCTTTCCAATTAGATTCACGAGGGGCTTTGGTTTGAAGAGGAAGTGTATGGAGTGGTTGCAGGAGTGGCAGAGGCTCCCTTATACTTCACCTTACACTGATGCCTCCCATTTAGATCCACGTACTGATGTGTCTGAGAAGAGGATCGTCGGAGTCTTTCATGAGCTTCTCCACCTAACTGTACAAAAGAAAACTGAGCGTAAGAATGTGAGCAATCTTCGGACACCATTGTCCCTTCCTCAAAAGTTCACTAAAGTGTTTGAACGCCATCCTGGAATTTTTTATATCTCTAAGAAGGGTGACACTCAAACTGTTGTTCTCAGAGAAGCATATGATGGCGGACAACTCTTGCAAAAGCACCCTTTGGTTGATGTCAGGGCAGAATATGTAAACATGATGAGAAGAGGGCTTTTGGATAGAAGTAGGGGATTATACAAGAAAAACACAGTAGGTAGTCTAGAGGAATCATAAGATATTGTTCACGGTGATGAACCCAATTATACCTATTCGTGAAGAAGTTTTAAACTGTGATTTGCATTTGGAACATGACATAAATGATCAAATTCATAATCGTTGTTGAATTATGTCGGGGTAGTTATTATAACTTGGAAATCCAGAAAAGGAAAGACATTGTAGCAAGCAACTGAACTTTCTCTTCAGAGTTACATCAGGTGGTCAGAAGCCCCAAGACATCAGCAATTCCCTTTCTTTGTGGAGTGTCGTATTGGAAGTTGAAAATATCTAATGATTTATAATTTAGTTAATAGACCAATTCATACATTTCCAAGGTGGAATGTCATGCTTTTTTTTCCCCCTTAAATTGTATTATAGGAATTATAGTCGTTTGAGAAGAGCAAGTGCTAGTCGCTTCAAATATCTTGAAAGATTAGACTCAAAGTTGACAGAGGGAGTTATGGATGCAAGCAATAAATTCTTTAAAAGTGTTAACTTGAATAACTACCAGGAAAATTTTGGATATTATAGTTTATGTAGTCATATTATATAGTTTTAAGTAAATTGAATAGATATTTAGTGCATTTCTTTCTTAACTCTTTCAAGGATGCATGTTTAGATGAAATTTTGCATTGTTGTGTAAGGTTCAAGCGGTGCTTGTAATGTTTATTAATTTGGTGCTTCACTATGAAAATATTTGCCTGGAGTATCACTTTATTGGAATTTACTGTAAGATGCAAGTTTTGCTGATATACATATCAGTGTTCTTAGATCCAATCGGAGAATTGGTAAAAACAGAGTCAAAATATCATAAGTTAAATCGAAATTGAATCGGTTAGATTGAAATAAAATCGAAAATAATTAAATTTAATATTATATATGAAAAAATATATTAATATATTTTTTTATTATACAATAGAAAAATAATCTAAT
Source organism: Aleurites moluccanus (assembly GCA_948193065.1). Lineage (NCBI taxonomy): Eukaryota > Viridiplantae > Streptophyta > Magnoliopsida > Malpighiales > Euphorbiaceae > Aleurites > Aleurites moluccanus. Next base: position 42,021 of record CANXYC010691409.1, read on the forward strand.
TAAATTTAAAACAATAATGATAATAATTAGTTCTTATAAAAATAAAAATTATCATAATTAATATTATAAAAAATATTTTTTATATCATATATTATTATATGAAAAAAATTCAACCCATGCATCATATTAGTTGTTCTCTAATTTTTTAATATTTAGTTTTACCATTAAAAAAAATTTAACAAGAGTTAAATCATAATTAAATTAAATATGTAATAAATAAAATATATATTATAATTATATTACATATTAAAAATATGATAAATAAAATATATTTATATAAAATAAATAAATTAATACACATTAGTTAACAAATATATTAAATAATAATTAAAATAAAATTTCAAATCACAAAAATATATATATTTATATTTTAAGATATATTAAATTTAATGGTTTTAATTATCTTAAAAAACTAATAGTGTAAGTTATTAATTACTTAAATTATCTGATAATTATAAATATCAAGTTTGAGAAAACATTAACAAAACTTGCCTTAATAAAGTAGAAATAATCTTAAAAAACCTTTGAAAGATTTAGGGTTCGAATCTCATTGAACTCAATGATTTATTAAAAATTTTTTTAGAATGATTTATTAAAAAAAATTTAAGAATAAAACGGCATTGTTCTGATAAAAAAAATTTTAAAAATAAAAAAGTTGATCCATCTGAATCAAGAAAATTAGTCCGGTTATATAATTTCATCGTTTTTTTAATCGATTTTTGTGGGGCAGGTAAAAGGGAGTGGATCAAACCAACCGCTCAACCAATTTCTAATTTTTTGATCCAACCGATCGGTCTAGTCCGATTTTAATAACACTAATACATATGTATATAAATAGAACACCTTGACCATTTCATAAACCTCATAAGTCCTAATTTTACGAGGTCCCAAATGATGAGAAACTAACTATTCAAGGATGTACTTGTTTGCTTGAGGTTCATCCATCCATTTGGCTTCTTAAAGGGCTTAATATCTTGACTATAAAACAGAACATAAGTCTTTGATGGCTTCCTAGCAGCATAGAAATGGTAGTTTTGCAAAATTTCAATTTTCTGACTGCTCATAGTCAAGAAATTTCTGGAGATACTTATTAGAGATATCCATGCTGTGAGTCTTCCAGATTTCATTTATGATTTCAGGTATCTTAAAACTCGCTAATAAACCCGAGGACAAAGTCCCTGCAACTTCAACCGGTACATTTATTGGGACAATATTAAATTGAGAAAAGTTTGAGAAAGAACCTTTGGTTTCTTAGGTCTGTGGGGTTTTAGTTTCTTCCAAGACATTGCATATATCTTCAGATTCAGCTTTTACATATGTATTTTTTGAAGAAATATCATTATCAAATATCACCCTAGGCACGACATCAGGTACAATATTTGTCAATTGTATAATCTATGTAGTAGGATCAAATAGAACCTCATTGCCTTGTTCAATAATATCAGAAACTTTGTTAGGTGTCTCTATATTTCTAGCAACAATATTACTATCCTCAAATGATGATACTTTTGGCCTTTGTATTTTCTCGAATTTCATTGTAATAACTGACTTTAACTGAATTTTTTTACACTCATCTAATACAATTTGCGTTGTTTCATCATCAAAATATTGAAGAGATACACACTTGTTTCCTCGCAAGCTGTATAGGATACTTCATATTCAATGAAAACTCCTTCGGTTTATATCCAAATTTATTATAAACTATCTTTCACATAGATTCATAATTTCACTTAGATGGCAATTTCATCAATTTTTGTTCTTTAGATGTCACATGAATATTAGATTTTCATTCATCACCATATTGAAGTACAAAAAACATTGTATGACCAATTGAATATATAGTCCTTAAATCAAAGAATATTAAACATAAACAAGCCTCAGTATCAGACAACAAAAAAGGTAAATATTATTCATAATTCATACTTTGGCTTAATCTCTACTAAATTTAGATCTACTTTGGATTAATTCTATTTAATTTCAACCTACTTTTACTTATGTCGAAACTAATTCGAAAGTACTCGAAACTGAGTCGAAATATGTTCGAAACATGTTTGAAATATGTTTAAAATGTGGCCGAAATATGCTCGAATGTGGTCGACTCAAGTAATTTTTAGTTGAAATAAATAGAGAAATAATCAAAACGTCCAAAAAATTAACAAAAATTAGTTGGATGATGATTCAAACAAGAAGCCCGATGTGATTCCCACGTTGCTCATTGGGTTCAGATACCGTCGTTGCTTGAGTTTAGGTAAGATCTGTCGTTTGATAAATAAGGTTAGATGAGATATGCAAACACATATAATAAGTGATGACGTCAGTGCAAGAAAGAAAAAAATGAGAGTAATAATCTGTATTATCAGACAAATGTGAGTTTTTTTTTTCTTTTTCCAACACTACCATATTTGATAAGAATGAGAAAAAGAGCATGCTTGGATAAGAGAAAAATGAGAATGAGAGGATAGTTAGAAGAAGAAAGAAAACTTGATGAGTAGCGAAAGTCAATGAAAGAATGATAAGAGTAAAAAAAAAAAAAAAAAAAGAGAAAGCTTTCAAAATATAATTTCAAGGGTAAAATTATCATGTAGAGGTTATAATTATGTTAATCTAAAATGGATGTCATTTTTGTGAAAAACATTATACATGATTGGCATTTCCATAAAATTTCCTATATTGCATGTCTCTTGATTTTTTGCACTTGGTTTAATCTCTACTTGGATTTGTGTTGTCTTCATTGTTTTGCTTGTTTTCAGATTTTTTTTTTCAAAAATCAAAATTTGCTTTCTGCTGGTTTAATTGAGGTGAAAGCCAAATTGATCAAATCAAAATCAAAAATGAAAGTTTTACAGCTGTTTGGTTTGATTTCAGTTTAAAAATAGAACAAATTGAAAATTCCATTTAGTTTGCAGTTTGAATATTTTTTTTCGATATATATATATATATATATATATCTTTTTATTATTGTTACAATATTTTATTTTATATACATCCACATATTTTTTTCAATTTAACATTAATTAAAAATTTTTAAAAAATGAAAATTTATGAAAATAACTAAAGATAAATAAAAAAAATTTAAATTTTGAAGAAAAATAAATTTTGAGTGTGTTAATTAATTGAATAAATAAATTTTATGTCGTACATATTTACGAAATTTTTTATCACACACATATATATTTTGTTAATATTTTTTCTCCTAATTTATAATAAAATAATAGTGGGTTATTAAAAGAATATCTTTAGTTTAAAATTGATAAATCAAAGATGATTAAGGGAGTATTTGATTGGTCGACTAAACACTCATAATTACCGATTGCCAATATGCGCATCGCCAATTAGAAAAATTTGAATTGTTTGATTGGCTAATAAAAAAAATTCAATTGTGGTAAAATTTCCTTTTAATAAGTAAATTCCATAAGTAATTATGAATTATTTATAGCAATTCACGATTTGACAATCGCACTTTTATTTCAATCGCACTTTTATATTAATCGCATATTTGATGATCGTTCTTTCAAATACCCCTAAATTAAATTAAATTAATAATTTAATTATAATAATTTAATTTAATTTAAAATTTTTTTAAATTAAAAAATTAGTTTGACAGGATAAATTTTTTTAAATCATTTAAATTGAATCGATGTTAGCCTTAGTTGAAATCTAACATTTTACTGTGATGGTTTGAACTTCTCAATTTTTCCTGCCTTCCTGTGGCGGCTGTTGTTGAGGGACCAACAACAGTGATAATATCTTTTTTTTATTATTATTAAAATATAGGAGTTCCACAATTGGAGAAGAAAAAAAATAGAAAGATTAATCTTTGAGGTGGCTTAACAAATTTTTCAAATGTTATGATATATTTGTACCTTAAAAAAAATATAAAATATTGATGTTATTTATGCCATACATAAAAAATCTGTTTCCTCTTTATTCATGAAAAGACATTTATTTCAAATAAGAGTGGCTATATTAGTGATCTTCACTAAATAAAGTAAATTCTTTGAAATATTCCACTTTTGATAATTTTTTTCTTTTGTATTTGACTAAACCCTAAAAATTAATTTGTACACCATCTATCTCTGATAATTCACTTTATTTTTATACATAAATTAAAAAAATTAATTAATATCATATAAATTTTCTAAAATATCTTTATTTTTAATAATAATATATTAATTTTATATATTTTATTCAATATTTATTAATTACATTGTTAAACAATAAAATTAACAAAAGGTAATATATGATTTTTTTTTACAAAATTAACATTTAAAAATGAAAAATAATTAAAAAGGAATAGTAGATTATTAATTTGGAATTTTTAACTTCTAAATTATTTTATGATACTTAAATTTCAATTAAATTAAAATTTACTTAAAATGATAAGTAAAATTTATATTGAAAAATATAAGTCATTAATTTTTTTAAATAATTTTACAATTTAAAATTTTGAACACTTAAAATTTGACTATTAAATTTTTAGTAAATTATATCAAAGCTGAGAGATTGCTTTAATTATATTATGCCACGTCAGTAAATTAAAAAGTTAGTTTAGTCTAATTTAATTAACTTGAAACCTGATTTAATTTCACATTATTATCATCAATTAAAATGTTTTAACTTGTATTGAATTTTATAACTCGATATATAGTTATTATATAATATAATATTAAAGATATAAAATAATTTTTTATGACCATAGCATGAATAGTATAATTTTGGGGTAAATCTAATAATAACTAAAAATTTTCATGTTTATTTTAATTTGATCACTAATCGAAAAATTATTGCCAACTAATAACCAAAGTTTTTTCAGAATTTTTATCGACTAATCATTGGACTTAAAGTCGCTGAATCGGTGCATGTGACATCTTAGTTAGCAAGGATTGTACTTTGATTGCCACATCAATGAATTGTGGTAAAAAAAGTAACACGTCAAAAAGAAAAATAGTAGCTGGGACTGCCTGATAAAAAAAATAAATCACATGTTAATCATTACATGATGGACACGTGTGGAGAGAGAGAAAAAATTAATCAGAGAAAAAAAATTAATCACCCAATTCACCTTTCACCTCAATCCTTCCCTCACTTTCTGTTTCTATCTATTTCTTCTCTTCTCTCTGCAGTTCATTTTTTTTGTCTTTTCAATCTAATCATTCTGAAGTGAAAATCTATTAATTTTATAAGGGTTTGAAATAGATAGTTTTGGACGGGAATTTTCGCACTTCAATTTTTAGGGTTAGTTTATATAGTATTGGAAAAAATTAAAATTTGAGCTTTTGTGAGGGATAGGGAATATACTTGAAGTTTGTAGAAATAGTGGAGAAAAATGGAGTAGCGACGTCAACTTCCAATGGAGCATGCACCTAGTTATTGTAAGTGTATATTTTGTCAGATTACCTTTTTGCTTTGGTTTTGGGTTTAGAGTTTGTCTTTTTATCTATTTTTAATGGGCTTTCATAGCGTTTTCGTTGATTGTGCTTGCTTGGTATTTGGTTTAGGGTTGTCTTTTTATGTATTGTTAAAGGGCTTTCATAGTGTTTTTGTTGACTGTGCTTGCTTGATTTTGGGTTTTAGGATTTGTCTTTTTATATATTATTAACGGGTTTTAATAGTGTTTAATTTAACTGATCTTAGTTCTTGTGTGTTTGCGATTGATTGTTGGGTATTTAATGGGAGTAGTAAAGAATTTGAGATGTGGGGACCTGAGATGTTGTTTGCTTTTTTAACATATCTGCTTTTTGCTGTCAATTTAATTTTATATTTAGTTAATTAGTATTATAAAGTTAATTATTTGTTATAATACATGTTAATGCATGAACTATATGTGGAATGGAATGTACACTAATTTACTTATTTTTTCTGTTTGTTTTGTTGTTTGTCTATTTGCAGCCACTTCCTTTGAATACATTATAGTATTCATTTGTATCATAGTAGGTATTGTGGGGGAACTAGGCTATTTTAATGGGGCTATAGATTTTTTTGACTTTTGTTCACCTGATAGGTTTTTTATGATAGAATTAAATAAAATGGTGGGGGGTGCAATTTAAGTGGGGAAATAGTGTACTACTGGCAAATACCCAATACCAATTATTGTGAAGGACTTTGCCAGTTGTGAACACTGATTTTTTACACCCCTCGAACTTATACCAAACTGAACGACACTCACCGGAACTTGAACCATTCACAGACGGACTTGAAAACGTCAGAAACGGGCTCTGGCCCATGCTGCTGCCCTCTTTGGGAAGTGGTGCTCCAAGCCTTGGGTGGTGCCACCACAAGCCTTGGGCGGTGCTGCCACCCCCCTCCTGTGGCATCAGCTTGCCTTTCTCGTGGTAGCTCCTTTCTGAACCCATTTTTTCCCAAATCCCACATCGAAAAAATGATGGGATTTGACTCTCCAAGCTTTTAATATTAATACTTGACCCCCCAACCTAGTTCGAGGCCCCAAAATCTCTGAAGTTGAATTTTCCTTCTTAGATTTCACTCTCTTCTCTCTCATATTCCTATTATTTTTTTTATTTCTTTAGCTCACTTTGAGTTTAAAAAAGGATTAAATCTAGGGCATGTGGAGTTTCAAAATTTATTTAATATAAAGTCGCTCTGTCTATTTGTTTTCTTTTCTTTTGAATTGTCAGCTAAAAGGCAGTTCGACCATCTTCCCATGCTTCGATCTATTCAAGATGGAACTCCGATCCGGAAGAGCACTCCGTCCGTCTCCCCAAAGATCAAGACAAAAGGTATCAGCTCATAAGCTCCTTTTTCTTTTCTTATTTTAATAGAGCATCAAAATAAATAACTCAACTTCTACTTTTCTTTAGTTTGTTAGAGAATCAAAATAAAGAACTAAAACTTAATAAATTGGGCATAAAATCAACCCTTCTTCGCAAGAAAGAAGAACTACGTGGGTTTTAATTCTCATTCAACGGGATACGTAGGCAAGTTGTATTAAAGTTTCAAATCTAAAAATGTTAAAAATCATTTTTTTCCTTTTGCTTTGTTTATTCAATTCTTATTTTTGTTCATTATATTTTCTTTATTATAGCATTTTTGGGGAATGTGTGATCAACCTATAATCTATAAGGGTTAGAGTTGATATCTCCTATTTTGAGTTTTGAATTGTAATAATTTATTTTATCGCTATTTTTTTTACTGCTTTATTTTATTGCTTTATTTTATGTGTTCATCTTATATGTCATTTCATCTATATATATGTCATTCTTTAAATTGTTCATAAAAAAATTTTTAAATCAAGTTTAAAATTAGAAGTCAAGTTTCAACTGAAAATCTAGTCTTCGAATCTTCTTTGGTTTCAAAGACTAGTGCACTTTTTTTCCTTTGGGATAAAATTGGAGTCAAAATGAGTTTTCACCTTAAATTTTCCCAACAAAAATAACTTAAGGCTCTCAATGTTCACAGTTGCACCCATCACGACTGTCCATCTCGGATGACATACGTGATGTTAATGAACTGGGTTATTTTTGTCCATTTAAAACAAAATAAATGCTTTCTGATCACATTTTGCAGTTTCTGGAGGTATACAGGTATGATCTTACAACTTTATATTTTTCTGATATTTTTTTTGTTTCTGTCATTTTTTGGATTATAAAAGCATCCCAGGTCTAATTTGGACAAATGATAGCTCTATTAACAGAGAAAAATCATATGGACACAACAAAATTGACAACACTTTATTCTGACTTGAACTGCCCCTGAAAATGCAAGTTTCCTTATTTTTGGCCAGGTTGAGGACATAATGGTCATTTTTGAGATTCTCAAAATCTATAAATAGGGGTGAGGCTTTCTCATTCCCTTCACTCTCATTTTCACTTTTCTCTCTAGAATTCTCTCTTGATGGCTTCAATTCTAGAAGTGCTACTATCAACAGGGGACACCATAACTACGAGGCCAGCAGGACAATTCTGACCCGGAGAATCTGTTGCAAGAACCGGAACAACATATTTCCTGGGATGGTAAAATCGAGGTATTTTTCAACCTTTTTTTTTGCAAATCATTACTGAGTGAATTTCTTTTTCTTAAAAGACCACCATGCTTAGGAACAGGGGTGCTAGGTCAAATTTGGCTTATCTTGCTGATGCTCTATCAGCTGAAACTCCAATAAAACCCCTGCTATAGCCCACTAGTTTTGTATCCTTTCTGAAGGTCAAAACAAACCCTGAGAGCAATGTAGCCTTAATAAAGGCACTGGCTGAGCGGTGGTGGGATACTACCAACGCTTTTCACTTTTCATGTGGGGAGCTGATAGTTACTCTTCTAAATCTATCAGTGCTGACTGGCTTACGTTTTGGGACCCGTCACTTAGATCTCTGTTCCGATTAGAGGACAACCTTCACTCCTGAAGATATGATCCAACTTATAGTTCAGGATCCACCTCGGGATCGCATATCAGTGCCTTGCACTTAGCTTCAAGCTCGGCTGAGAGAGATGGAGCCATTTTTTGACATGTTATTTGATGTTGCGATTATGGCCAAACTGATGATGTTGATTCTGGCAGGATGCACATTCGGCCATACCCTTCATGACACTATTAACTTGAACATTCTGCCAAGCTTGATAGGCATAACTCTGCTGGGTGAATAAGATTGGACTGGCGTTATCCTAAGCACCAAGTATCGGGAGATATGTGACTTGTCTCAGGGAGTTTTCAACTCTTATGGAGGGATCCATTTTATCTGTGAGGTATGCTCTCTGCATCCTTGGTTAAACTTAAACTGAAAGGCACTCTCTGCACCTTTTGTTTATTTTGAACTGGCAGGTACTTTCTGCATTTGTTATTTAACTTAAACTGGTAGGTACTTTCTACACCTTTTTTGAACTTTTGCCTTGTCTTTCTGACTTTTTGTCTCCATTGCTTAAATCAGGTATGGGCTTATGAGTACTTTATGACACTTGCCCCCACCCTTAGCAACCCTAAGTTGTATGTTTTTCCAGCCGGTATCCAGTGCAACAGGGAATATTGGACTAGTTTTGGTGTGCGAGAATTTGGGACTACCCGAGGATTTTTTGGCAACCTCAACACTTTCTAGGTATTTTATGACTTTATCTTTCTCACATTCCTTGGTTTTACTTACAAAAATCATTTTTATAGGTTGTGACGAAACCTTACATCGATAGGATGCAGCTAATGCCAGTAGAACTTGACCCAAGTGTCACACTAGCTTATTCCCGACTGTTGCTTTGCTCTCCTCATTATAAGTTGTACAACTTAGGAGAGAGAGTACGAGTATAAACTATTGGTACGTGGGTAGTTTCAGTACATCCACCTATTGACATGAGGTGGAATATGGACATTCATGCCTTTGACGAGACTTATACTGGTCTTCCCATTCATCTATATATGACCCATCAGGATGACTATGTGATATTTTGCCACACCCATCTGATGGGACCTGTTGGTGATCCATGTCGACGATTGGAATGCCCAACTAATACTATTTGTCCTTCTACTATTAGGTCGAGTCAGGATCAAAGTGTAGGTGCATCAAGAAATCCTTCTTCAGCTGGTCCCAGTGTTACTCCTGAGACGCGAACTGATTCTGATCGAGTCCCTTTGGGCCCTAATTACTAGTTCTCTAAAGATATATTTTACATCAACTCATATGGTGAGATACAAACATATCATCTTCCGGATGCTGTTCATCTCCTTGTGCTAGACTTCCCTAGTAACCCTGAGGTATGATCATGCTCTTTCTCTTGGCTTTTGCTTTCGGAAAAGATCCTTAATTAAGCCTCTGATAATCTTTCTTTCCGCAGATTACCGTAGAGTGGGCTCGTCACAACTACCGGGTGGGACGCATAATGGAGCTAGCTTTGTCGAATATGCTAACTCGGCTTGAGTTTCGGAATGATCAATCTCGTCCACCGGAGGACCCTCGTCGGCGTCGGAGACACTAGTGGCTTGTCTGAGCTTCTTTATTTCTTACCTTGCTCTGCTTTTTTTTTTTTTTGTTTGAACTATGATGTAGGAATGATGCTTGATGTATGCATGATGCATGAACTTTATGATGTTTCATTAGAATTCCTATGTTATGAATGTGAACTAAAAATGCTACGAAATGCCATATAATTTTTAGTCCAAAAAATGAAATTAAATATATTTTAAAAAATGCCAAAAAAATAAATTAATTAAAAATTCCCTAAAATGCCCCCAAAACCTTGAGTTTTGAAAAGTTCAAAAATCCGGAAAAATCTCGCCCAAAAGGCTTGTTGTCGCTAGACAAAAGGGGCGGTGCTGCCCTGTGCATGTTCCAGGGCATAGTAGTGCTGCCGCTTATGGCCTGTGGTGGTGCCGCACCAGTCCTATGCGTCTCAGCCTGTCAGACATGTTTTTCTATAAAAAATGGTCCCCTTTTTCTAAAAAAAGTCACTCTGACTCCCTTTGACACTCCTCATGACTCTCTTTTTGTCTCTTTTCTCTTATTTCACTTTTTTTTTTTTTATTTTTTTTTTTATGGAACCCTACTATAGCCACCATATGTTTTTGTTGACCAAGAACCTAGACAAGGCTGAGAAAATCAATTTGAGTAAGTATGGGGTCAATTATATTCTAACTATGAGGAGTGTGAAAGTAGATTGGGATTTTTCGAGGGCTTGTCTAAGGTTTTGGGATCTTGTAAACCCCGTGTTCCGATTTGGAGTGGGCATGGAGGAAATGTACCCTACTTTTGAGGAATTCAGTGCTATCCTTGGAAGTAACCCGAATGCTGCTCTAGCTGTCCCTGAATACCTGGTTGGATACTTTCATTCCTTCAGGAGGCTCCTAGGATTGAGACAAGAGCTTGCTAGCTCTATGTTCATGGGAGACCGAGTCAACCTAGCTATAGTTATGGCTGAGTTTCAACATCCAGAAGACTAAGGGGATAAGTTGAGAGAGAAGCATAGAATGACAGCCCTGGTTCTGTGTTTGACAGCTGGATGCCTGTTCTTCAGCACACCTGGATGGGAAGACATTCGAGTGGTAGAGCTGATTGCTTAGATGGAGTGAGGTTGCATTATTGCTGGTTTGATTTTAGCAGAAACTCTGCAGAGCTTAGATGGAAACTTGAAGGGCCTTGGCCTGTCAGCCCCGTCATTTTGTAGGTAAAGACATTATGTACTTCCCTCCTCCTTCTTTTTTTTTTTTTTTTTTTTTTTTTTTAAATTCTTCTTTCTTTCTTTTTTTTTTTAAAAAAACTTCCCCATTTCTTTTCAGGTTTGGCTCAATGATCACCTAAAGGTGGTGGCTCCCCCAGATGAGATGCCATATTCAACTGCATAATACCGCATGCGGAGGACCTAGGTTCGCTTTGACACATAAAAGGAATGGATTCCCTAGATTTTAGAATTGGATTCTAAATATCTACTTTAGAATTGCTCTTAGTACGAGATTAACTCATTCATCATAATGAGTTATGGGTACAGGATGGTTTACTTGCTGGGCATTTCCATGACCTCATTCTATTAAGGCACCAGAATTTTGAGGCAGATGGGTCAGCCACTGGGCAGCTCACCAGACAGAGCATTTTTCCTACATCTTTGATTACTGGTCCCGTTTACCAGGCCATAATGAATGACTGAAGGTGGTTTATGCATTTTGTACATCCTGCTGGCTTATCAGGAAAATTAGAGGATTATGACCCTTGGTTCATCATGGAGGTTTGGCCTATTGAGAAGATCAGGCGAGTAGCCTTGATTACAGAGTTGGAAACAGACATGGAGACTAGGGATATTGAAACAGATACGAAGACAGGACCGAGAGACACTGCTACGACCAAGGATGAGCTGGAGGTAAAGGTTGAACCAAATATACTTGTGAGAGAAGATGATGACTCTGATAACTCAAAGGGTGTTCATCCTAGGAGAAAATAGGTTTAGACTATGTATTCCATCTTTATGTTTTATTCATAATTTTGAACTTATGTTGAACCTATGGAATAGAATAAGACGAATTTTTTTTTTATAATTTTGATCTTGGCATACGAGACTGAAAGAATTTTGACGAAATTGGATTTGAAAATGCTGGACTATGACTGATGAAATCCAATAAAAAAACGAGGCATTTTTTTATTTTTTTAATTTATTTTTTTATTTTTTTATTCTTTTTTATTTTATTTTTAATATTTCGCTCTAATTTTTGCCCGAGTTGACCTTCCGGGTTTTTAACTCGCCGAGCTGCTCTAATTTTTGTCTAAGTCTCCTTATTAAGGTTTTTAACTTAACGTGCATAAGTCAATTAATCTAGGTACAAAAAATAATAATTTTATTATGCTTTAGACCGTACCCAAAGTGGGCTGCCTACGTATCTCTATTTGCACTTTTTTCTTTTAAATTTTCTTTTGGAAGAATCAGGTTCTCATAGTTCTGTTCATACAATACATCATGGAATGGGCATTACACAAAGTACCTTTTCAATTGATCAAGATTATAAGGATTCGAAAATTCATTCCCATCCAAATCCATAAGTATAACACCTCTGCCAGACAAGATCTTTTTGAGCACATATAGGCCGACCCAATTTGGTCTGAACTTTCCTATTGGATCATAAATAAGATGTCAGGACCCATTTTTGGATCGCGACGGTCCTAGGGCACGGGAGATGCCAATAGCGATCGACACCCGTAGAACCTAGTATCACATGCATAATCTATAAACCACAATATATCATCCATTTTAGTTAGTTATCATTCATTTAGTTATTCTGTAATTCATTCTGTAATTTACTACAATTGGCTGTAACAGTCATTATATCATATCATATAATCATCATATAACTCATAATATCATCACATACATATATATGTTCATTTCCTAGCTAACCCATATATGCCCCATGGAGCAACTAGATTATGAACATAAAAATAATAATACAGAATCAGAATATATACATCAGAACTACTAGCAGAAATCCTCGGATGACAGATGACAGGATTCTGTAATCTACTCGTCTCCTGAAATGGGTAAACAAAGAAAAGGTGAGTATATAAGATACTCAGTGAATATATATGCATCAACAAATAAACAATAGGTAATAATGGATCAATGGTACCAATAGGTCAGATAACAGTATACAAAATCAGTAATAGGTTACAGTATAGCCAAAGAACGAAGCATAGGCTCGGTATCATATAGAAAGACAGATAAATGTATGGACTGTATGAAATCATACAATCTCTAGTAGAATCAGTATGGACTATATGCAAACATACAGTCTCTAGTAGTATATCAGTATCAATGAGCATAAGACTGATCAAGTCTTATGGCCAAGACCATAACCCCTTCTAGCTAGGGCACCATAATACAATGTGCATATCACCGACAGTATTTTCCCACTACTCTATCAGATCGGTAGCTCTATCAAGCCACATTAGGATCAATATAAGGAAACAACATATCAATGGATACCATTATGCAACAATGGCATCCTCCATATCAATAAGTTCAATATCAATCAATCAATTATCATTAGGATTCATGGCATTGTAATAGGTGACATACAAATAATGATAAGTGGTTTGGTAATCAATAAAGACATGGAACAAAAGTTGGCTCGGCAAAGGAAAACGGTAGGCCAATTGGCATGCCAATGTCGCTGGTGACAATGGCACTCAAATGGTAGGCCTATGGAATGCAAACAATAGGCCAAAGGCAAAATGAACTAGGCATTTTTCACAAACACTTAGTGGGCATATTGTCACAGCCCAACTTAGGAGCCATGATGGTCCTAGGGTACGGGTGATGCTTACGCTATCAATACCACGAAGAACCCATAAACTATACTATATGGCATGCATACACAAATAAGCTTAAACAATTCAAGAAACATCGGGCAGCATCTCCTCTATTTAAGGAGCATGCCCTGCTGCTAAAAACACAATTTATACACTTCTATATTCAATCACAACCATCTCAAATAAACAGATCCCTCTGGATCTCCACAACTCCTCAAATTCATATACAACTCAA